>CABFOQ010053004.1:6709-36255 GCA_900660455.1 Gephyroberyx darwinii
TGTGTCTGATTTGAGTAAACATACTCAGATCCAGTGCCAAGGACAATCCCTGCACAACACCCTACAATTCAATGAAGTAAAAACAATCCTGCTTGCTTGTGAGACACACACACACACACACACACACACACACACACACACACACACACATATGGATGATTCTACAGAAGTGGTTCAAATTGCTCCACCAAAGAAAATTGTTTTAGAAATGAACACAGATTATCATGTAGTGATTTAAACACCACTTTACTTCCTCAAAGCCTCAACATTTTTGCCAATTTTTGAACTCAAATTTTTCAATATAGCATCTTGATATCTTTTAAATGAAATTTCTATTTTGTGGATTTTTTTTAAAATTGGAAAACTTATGCTAAAAAATGTTCTCTCCAACTGTCACAATTTTCATCAATTGTCACTACCATGACGCTCATTGTTTGAGTCTCCAAAATGAGCCTGATTTTAGCCACAGCTCTTCAATTACACTCAGAAACCCAGACTGCATCACTGTCCATCACAGCCACATGGGGAGTAGGTCTGTTTCCATTATTTTGAAGTAATTTCACTTCTAATGTGAAAATCAGTGTGACATTGTAACAGGCGTCATTACCAAACTTTTATTTTTTCATATTTTGTAAAACCTTGGATTTTAGGCCAACATAGAGTTTTATAGAAGGAGCATCTGTCTGAATCCATGATCACTATCCATGAGCTACCTAGCATTTTGGATGTATGCAATGAATAAGCGATCACTGGCGAGGACTGATGGTTTTATTAACGGCACTGTTCTGCTCCCGGATGAATTCAACAGATTCCACGCCTGCTTTGAGGGCAACTCGGGACCGCCAGCCTGTACTCAGCGATCCGGTGAGAACTCACCTCATGATACCACTACACTGCAGGTGACAGAGACTTATGTGAGTAGGGTTTTTAAATCTGTCAAAGCACGCTAAGCCGCGGGCCCGGATGGAGTTTGTGTCCTGAAAACCTGCTCCACTCAGTTATCAAACGCTTTTAAGGACATTTTTAATCTGTCACTGTCATCACGTTTGGTTCCCACTTGTTTTAAGAAAACCACCATTGTGCCTGTACCCAGAAGAATACACATGTCCTGTATTAATGATTTCAGATCTGTGGCCGTAACCTCGTGGTAATGAAATGTTTGGAGAAGTTAGTTAACTCATATATAAATCATCACATCCCAGCCACCAGTGACCCATTACAGTTTGCTTATCGATCCACCAGGTCGGTTGGTGATGCTGTCGGACATGCCCTGCATGTCTGAATGTTGTTTGTTGACCAAAGCTCTGTTTTTAATACCATTGTACCATCAAAATTGGTGTCAAAGCTGAAGGACCTTGGCCTTTGTAACTCCATCTGTGATTGGTTATTTGACTTCCTTCCTGGCAGACCTCAGACAGACAGGCATTGGCAGACATCAGACACTCAATACAGGAGCTCCACAAGGTTGCTGTCTCAGCCCATTACTCTATAGCCTGTCCATTTGTGCACACGCGTTCACACACACACATACACACACAAACACACACAAACACACACACTGGCTTGCTTACATGAAAGCCTATATGCATTCAGGTGTACACACACAAGGCTGTGGGATTGCCATGACTCACTTCACTACCTTCTAGTGAGTGTGTGTGTGTGTGTGTGTGTGTGTGCTTGACTGCGTGAAGATGTTTGACTATGCAGGTGAGTGAGAGGGAGGAGGGAGTATTGGTCATTTCCCTGGAAGAGGAGAGCTGGGGAATATAGGGGGAACAAAGGGGGTAGAGGAAAAAATAAAGAGGAGAGAGAGAGAGAGAGAGAGAGAGAGAGAGAGAGAGAGAGAGAGAGGCTGGCTAGCTGTGAAACACTGCAGTCATTCCTCACTCTGAGTTCCATACCTGCAGACTCAATGAGCCGTCCCACGCTGCAGCAGGGCCAAAGCCATGCGATGTCTCACACTTAGTCAGCCGTACTGTAGCCCTGCAGTGGCAGGATAGAGGACCCTGTAGCACCAGGGCTCCACAAAGTCCACTTCCACTGCCACGCTCCACAGGAGGAAGGATTGGACAAAGATGCCATAACTGTGACAGTGTTGCAAGAAGTATGTCTGAGACGGGGGTCAGAATGAGTGGAGGTGAACGGAGGAGGCATTTTCTCTGGACGGCGGGGCTCTGGATGTGCTCGGCTCAGCAAAGTACCGGGAGATTTAAGTTTCTGTTGACTGCTACCCTATCAGCTAATGATCAGAGATGAGAATGATGAGAGTGATACTTTTACGAGTGTGTTGACCCTTTACCCACATTACCAACATGTAAAAAAAGGGTCAGACTGTATGTTCTGTAAAGTACTGTACTGATTGGAGTGTACACTTACTGTTCTCGCTCATACCACCAGCATGGATGTTTAATCCATCTTCATCTTGTCCTTGGGGGTCTGTCCAGGGTGGGCAGTCGACATCAGCCCACCGGACTGCAGTATGGAGGTATGATAGAGTGGGGCGCAGGGCCCGGCTCCTCCAAAAGCAGCGAATGAATGGACAGAGTGAGATAATGAAATGCAGCACCAGAGTCCAGGGGGGTCATCTTTCTCCCTTTCAGCTGAGATTCTGGCTGGCTGTATTTGTCTCTGTCCTCCCCTGTATCGCCCATGATGGATAGCAAAAAGAATATGGCTGATGGTTGGAGTTTTTTTTCCTTCTTTTTGAGTGTCTTCTTTTTTTCGATCGGCATTAGCGAAGTGGAAAAGTTAAGGGCCAGAAAGATGGACTGTGTGTAATTCAATCATGGGAATTGAAGGTTTGGAGGCGTGAGGTCTTGGCCCCCATGGGCAGTTTTGAGATTGCTTCAAATTAATTAATGTCAAAACAGAGGGGCTAAAGCTATAGAGGACAATTATGTATGTGACTGTTGGGCATGATGTGAGCCATTCACAGTGAAGAGCGCAGAGTCTACTGAAATTCTTCTGTGTTAAGAAGATATTTTATTCCCAGGCAGTATTTTTGAGAAGCCAAAAGCAATTTAAGAGAAGATACAGTGCAAAAGCAACCCGTGGTTAAATGGATAGAAAAATAAAGCCACTTATGTAAGTGCTCAAGGCGCTTATAATCCAGAGCGGCCCCAGAAGGGAAGACTACCATCATCTCCCGTGCATTGTAATCTTCTACGGGCAGACCCAGAGTTAAAGGGGAATAACACTCAATTAAAGAATGCAGATATCTTAAACATATGGGCTAAAAATGTCCATTCAGTAAGTGTGAACATAAACTCTCTCGCAGAACTGAAAATCAACTGTTTATTGACACTGATTTGTGTGTGTGAAGTTTAAAATCGGAATGGATTTTGCATTATTTTGGCAATGCTATCAGTTGAAAAATGTAATCTTATCACCCCAAAAATCATCTTTTTAAAGGCAGACATCAATGGAACATCACAGATTAGGCAGAGGAATAAACTTATTATTGCAGGCGAACAGGGAATGTCATGATTGTTAACACATACTGACCAAACTGTGTTAAGACATAGGGATAAATTATTTGAATGCAGAAATTTAGCGGTATTCACCTTTAAATTTTTTGCTATCCTCATGTAACAAGGACACAGTGGATACATCCTTCAGTTTCCAACTCAGCAGAAGGCAATTTGTTTCCCTCAATACCATCTTGTGTTTCAGGGTGACTTCCCTGGCCTCTTGCCGCATGGCACGGTCTGTTCTCTCGCTGGATCTTATTGCGTTACTTCCATACTTTCATAAGCCTGTATCATCACTAATGCCGGGCTCACACTCTAATGCTGCACATACATAAACACTGTGTACATATATGAACGTGCAGACACATATGTGGTTTTCTCTCTCTCTCTCTCTCTCTCTCTCCCTCTCTCTCCCTCTTTCACACACACACATGCACACAACACACACAAGCAGAGTTAGTCGGTATGTGTGTGAACCGTGATGCACCCTAAGCAGGTGTGCACAGCAAATCAAGATTGGTCTTCTCGCTACGCTGCATTTTCTATCTCCAAAGTTTTGGAATCCCTGATTTATGTGTGTTTTTGAGGTCTGCTGAGGAAAAGAAAAATGTCAAAAATCTAAAGAGCTTTTCACACTTTAGTGGTCTAACGGGTATATGCAGGCTGAAGAAATTGAATAGCTCCGGAAGAAATGTTTAACTTGCATTAAAATATGTATGCTCTTGGTAAATGTACCGCGACATCGTCCTTGTACAAAACAGAGCTGATTTTTGCATCTTTCAAATAACATTGACTTTCATAAACCATCCCATTAAAGAAAGGCAAATAACCAAAACTGATAACATCAACAAGACCAACAACAGCAATACTGAAACTTGCATTAACTGATAATAATCATGCTGTTGTTGGTCATTATTGGGATATTATCATTTCTTATCATTCTCAGTAATGACGTTCCCGTTTTTTATAACGAGCCAGCAATATGGCAGAGGAACTCATTACAAACAAGGCACCATCGGGAAACACAGACATCCATCATCTCTGCAGGTCTCCTGCAGGGGCCAACTGCAAAGTAGTTTAACAAGCCACCCTTTCTTCTCACGAGAAAACAGCTTTGTTGACACACAACTGTGTGCTTGGATAATTGTTTTTTGCCTCACTTTGGACAACTTAATTAATTTCAATTACTGGCAGCTCTCCACTTGTAGGTTGGAAGTCAACACTGGACCAGACACTGGTGGAGGAAGTAGGAGAGTCTGACATTTATTTTTCCATTTATCTTTCTCAACGACGACATAGCTTTACCCTGAGACGATGACTGTCCCGTGGTGTATTTTGTCAGACTTCTCTCTGAAGTTGTCTTAAGAGCTACTCTGTCTGCTGATTGGGAGAGTGAGTTCAGGAGGGTCCAGCTGTTTTCATACAGCAAAAGTAGAACAGTTGAAATGACATTATCAGATGAAAACACCTGCTTATATTCGGGGAAATTTAGGCCACTTGACAACAGAAGAGACTTTTTTGCTTTGAATTTGAACAGAATTTCTCTCCCAGAGTCACTTTTACCCTACCCATCTTTGAGGCATGCCTTTGGACAAGATGAAAGCAAATTCAGTCAGTCAGGGTACGCTAGACAAACTGTCCAGAGATAACTCATGTGGAGTGAAGTGCCTCTGTGGCTAAGAGAAAGCATTCAAAAAAGGAAAAGAGGCCACTGACAGTTCTGAATGGTTTAGTATCGCCCAGACAGCATGTCCCATCTGCAAGCTTTTCTATTATATTGAAACAGCGTCATCAAATGATGGGAGAAGATTTTAACAAGGACATCTGAGTGAGTAGAGGGGTGTGACTGTGAAAGTGAGAAATATGCACTGGTAAAATACACAGTCACCCAATACATAGACTGGTAATTGGTAATAGACTCCTTTTGTACTCATAAGAATATGATTATTGTCTGTCACGGCCCTGCTGTTTCTCTCCCTGCTGTCCTTTCTGTGTGCCTTACTGCTATGCTTCAGATTTGCACAGTGGAGTGAGGCAGGAGAGGGCCTGATTGACAATTGGAAACACGTGAGTGCAGGCCTACAAAGCCCATGAGGCCTCTGGGCTTGGCCTCCCAGCTTGGGCCATGGATGTCTGACACGTTTTTGGTTTCATTTGTACTTTGGGCACTTACAACCACACACACCCAAGTATCACCCGACACTCACCTACTGATTATACCGGTTTAGCATGCTGCATCCTATCTAGTTCCTGTATTTATAGTATAGCTTATAGTTTGAATAACACTTTGGTTAACCATTTACTGTGTTTTGTCCCTCTTTGTCATAGCTTCGAACCAGTCGTGACATGTCTCAAATCAGGAGCCTTTTCAAGCCACAGTCCACCCCATTAACTGTAAAATACAAACTACAGGTTAAAGTCTGCAGCCAGGAAAGGGGCATCAATCAGTTTAGATGACGGATACGTTAGATGATGTTTGTAGCCCACAGTGAATAGAACAGGTTTTATGGCGTAATAACCCCTTTTTTTGAGCAGGTTTTGTATAGTCAGTATGATACCGGCTTCTGTACTAAGTTAGTCATACACCAGTTTCCTCAGTATTTCCATTCTCCATAGTGTGTAACATCTAATGATGACTGTTCCATACGCAATGCATTTTATTTACTGATACCAGAGCTGAATGCTTTGTTCTTTATGAATGGGAGAAGCATAGCGTCTGGGCCATATTAAGTTATTATTTCGCTTTATGAACCGTGCAAGAGGTAGATCAGTAAATATTACAAGCTGTTTGCAACAAATTTAAAGAATTAAATATTCATTCCCCTCTTATCCATTATTCATTTAAGTGTTCATCACATTTCTGGGAGAGTCAACACCACTAATGGAAGGCTCATAGCAGCAGTGATTTGACTGGTTCAGGTTGGTTATTTCAAAACCGATCAAAGAACACAAACGGCTTTTATAGAAACACATGTGTTCTATTATCTATAACATTATCAAGTTGAATTCGTCTCGGCAAGTTTATGTAGGAAAAAGCGTATTATTTCTTAACTGCATACTTGAAAGCTTTCCCTCAGGAATAGCCGTGCTCTCCCTTGTATGAACTCATGGATGGAATAAGCAATATGGAGAATTAAGAGCCTGACTGTGGTGCTCTGCTGTGCCAACAGCACACTTCTCACATCAGCAACATGTATTAGCCTAATAGCTGCACGGGGCCCCATCAACCCCTTGATTGGTTAATTGCCCAGAATCCCTGAACTCTACCCCAATGACCGGCTGGCGTCGCTTTAGGGACTGTGGGATTTGCGTCAACATTTCCCCCTGCTCTGCCATCTCATTCATTCCCTCTTTGTGCTACTCTTCAGACCATGAAGCATGAGATTGGATTTACAGTGTAATGGAATAAAGCGCATTGTTTCTCATCTGTGAGAGAGGGGGATAGAGCCGATAAAACCCCCGACTCGCCTGGCTGGAAAGTTGATCAAAAGCCTTGCATACAGCTAGGAAGAATTTTGTTTTTCTCTCCCTCTTGTTGCGTTTGCTGTACCCCAAATACAACATCTTTGGTTTTCCTGGTGCTGTTGCTATTGATTTGTTCTGCTGTCTTATGTTGGGCTTTGTAGATAGAGTAGGAGTGAATGAAAGAGGTCATCATCAAGAGATCAAAGGCTCTGATGTGACAGCTACAGTGTTTTCTCCAGGAACCTTATCATGCAATTTGTATAGAAATAGACACAATGAAATGCACACTCCCAGTTCAGGTCATTGTTGTGGTAACGGTAATGAAGATTACTCAGAATTCTTTGCATTCATGCCACCACAATGTGAAACTTAATCAGGAGGATATAATTTACCTCCTTTTCTGTGAGATCTCTCTCATTCCCACCCTTTCATTCCTATTCAGTCTTTCATCTCGGAGAACAGAATGACATTATCAGTTAATTAACTGCAATCTGCTTTGCAGCTATAATAATAACACCTTTCAGTGTGACACCAAACCATAATCTGGTTAAAGTACAATATTACTGTTGAAATTTAATTTCACAAGTTTATTTTCCTTTCCATATACAGGAGGTTATGGCCGAGAGAAGAGCGCTTAATTGCTCAGGTTGAAGCGATGAGAATGGAAGGTCAGGCCAGACATACTTAACGAGAATCCTAATGCCTTTCTTTCAGAAACCGGCTCCTTTAGTCCGTCGTTCAATTTATGCTCTTGACTTTTCAGATGCTCTTTATCAGCGCGATAATGCAGAAGCTAATTACTGCACATTTTACTTGGCATCACTATCTCGTTACACGATACAGCACCAGTGTGAATGTGCCGCGGTCTGGAAGTAATGTAATAATTACAGTCGAAATTGCCACATTAATACTTTTTAATTGCATTATAATATGTGTGCTCCCATCCATACCAGTGTAAATGAGACTGAGAATAAGAATAGCACCTATTTCACTTGCTCCCAAAACACGGAGCACCGTGATTATTTCATGGAAAGGCGGTATTCCTCTCGGGGTTTTGTCTTTCGTGACTGTAGGGAGACGAAGAGGGAGACATGAGAGAGGGGGACAGCAGTAAATATTGTTTCCTGGAGCTTTTTTCACGATAGTAACTGGTTTCAAGTCTGTGAAACCAGTTAATGTAGTAACTTGCAAGGGCAGAGGACTTGAGGCACTCAAGAGTTTATATGGGAAATTGTTGTTCATTCATTTTCCTTTCTTCTCTGCCACATTTTGATTGAGATGAAGCATAGGTCTTCCCCTTTAAAAGTGTTTTGAGACAGAGGAGGGAGGCGAGAGGATATGACACATTTTTTGTGTGTGATAAGACCTGCGATAAAAGATAATCTCCTTAGCGTTGAAAATCCGATGCTGTGAGGAATCAAGAGTCTGTGGTGGGCTTTACAGAGACATACAAGATAAACTGTATCCATTTATTGAAGGACAGCTGGTATGGGGGAATTCTTTCCAGATTTTGATGGGACTAAAAAGCAAACATGAATGAACTTTACCACTAACACCTGTTTAAACTTTGCACATCTCCTTTAATACAAAACCACTATAATAATCCAAACATTGCAAACTCAGGAAACTCACCAAACACCCCGACAGGCATTTTGAAATGAACTGGGGGCCCTCACTCATAGTATGCACCCCCATATTATCTGATGGACTACATTAGATAGATAGAGGAGGTCAGCTGAACAGAGCTGAACACAGGTGCTGATGAATCACAATCATTTTTTTTTTAATCTCATCTCATATTAGACAGAATCTCTCACATCAGCAGAGTCGGCCAAGATGCCACATCAAAGGACTGTGGGAGTGGACATTTCCATTCTAATTAGTATGATAGAGCACTGATCTGTGACACAAACACACACATACACACACACACACACACACACACACACACACAGACAGACAGACGGAGACACACACCAAGAAAACCCAGCTGTGTCTCTGCGATACCCTTACACACACAATCCAAGGATATCCCTAGTGATGGCAGCATGAGTAATCTTGGCACATGAAGTTGAATTCTGCATAGTGGATGTGAACGGGTCTGACTGGCTGTCATCTTCAGTGGACTCACACTTCAAGTCTGTAAGTTCTTCTTTCTCTGAAGGGGCTCCAGTTACTCAGCAAGTACGTTTTGGCACAAACATCAGGATTCAATTAAAATGTAAATTCACACTAAGCTGATAAACAAGAACAACAGCCCTTTCGGTTCCTTGGGCGCGAGGCAGGAAGTGAGTTTTGCACGGAGTCTTGAAAGTTGTTGTTTTGGGGGAGCAGGTGAGCGTTGAGGCCGACCAGGCAGAGATTAAATTAGCGTAAGGTCAGAGGTTATTGGTATTCAGGTGTCACACCATCCAGACAAGATTAGCAGGCTGGTCTTTGGTCTCACACCGGTCTGCACCGTCACCTTGACGTTTGTCTAAAATATGTGGAGTGAGATTGTGCGCTCTAAGCTGACAGCACTTCCTCAGCCCACAATACTTCCCATGAAGCACATCACGCCAAACTCATTACATTATTAAGTCTGAAGGGCATGAACATTAAATCCGGATAAGAACTGCTGCATTTGTGCGTCTTGTGTTAGAGATACAGCCGTTTCTACACTAATTCTCACCTGTTTTTTCACACTGCAGAAGGAATAGGGGTGGAGCAGATGAATGAATTGCCTCAAAAGCCATTGCTGAAGTGAGTTGCAGGCCCTCTGGGAGAGACTTTCTAATTTTCACCTTTCATCATTCAGATTAAGCCGGCGGTGGATATAAGTCACAAACCCACTTGCTCGGGTGACAACTTTCCATTTGGGGAAATGCTTCGGGATTAAAAATGCAAAACATATTGACTCCAGTGACCAACAAATTGCTTCTGTGAAGGGCCATTGCTTGCATAACACAAGGCCGATTCTGTGGCACTGGAGTTATCGTGCAAAACACAGGCCCCAAGGAAAATTAATGTTGATTATATCTACCAGCAAATAATAAATTCACACTTAAAATTAAACCACCCGTCTTCGTCTTGATTGCCAAACAACCTTTGGCTGCTCCAGGTGCTCATCCTTCCTTCCTGACATTCAGACATCATCGTTTATCCTGTCATCACGCAGAGACAGAGGAGCAGCCGTGCCCTCCAGATTCTACCTACTGGGGCTGGTTAAGGTGAAATGGTGAATCTGCTTATCATGTTTTCAACACTTGGTGTTCAGAATAGCTCCCCCAACGATCTGTGAGGTCCCTCATTGGACAGCAGTACTCTAAAATGGTGTGTGAGGTCTATTTGAGTGTGTGTGTGTGTGTGTGTGTGTGTGTGTGTTTGCACTCTTTTATGCTTAAACATATTCTGGCTCTCTTGAAAACTACTTCTCTTTCACATAATAATGTGAAATGTTGTGATCTGTCCCTTGACCCATCACCAAATTGCCTCCCTCAATCCCTCGACACTCATCAGCATCTCTCTAATAAGGATTATCCAACCCCACATGAAACAGCTAATTCCTGATGCCTCATGCCCATCACTGAATGACGGTTCCTCCTAGAGAACCTCAGAGATGGATCTCAAAACAACCAAGACAGACAGCTTAGTGGGATTTTTTTTTTCCATTGGTCTCGAATTTCTTTCTGATGCAGGGAGCAGACAGACATCATGTGGTAAAATCATTCTTGGGTGCCACTGAAATGCCGGAAAATGCAGGAACAGTTTGGGGAGCTTAAAAACATATATTTTGACTTTTGCTTGACAGTTCTGCAGCAACTGCAGGACAATGGAGTTCAGACTGTTGACAGATATTGCCTAAAAACATACTCTATTTGCTTTTAGCCTAAAATGTGCTCTATATGCTTTCTACATCATGCACCCAATGATGGAAGAAAGTGTATAAAGATGTCATACTCCTGTGTTGACATGATTCAGACCTCCCAGCCCATCCGAGGGTTTCTGATCTCTGACAATATTTGAGCAGATGTTAACGTTTGGACGCTTTGCACTGTGGGACAGATGCATGGCAGGAAATTACCTTCCTCGTCAACAGGACACAGTAGCTGGTAAAGCCTAAAATTCACAAGCCACTTTCAATATTATACCCACCAAATAGATTTTTAGAAACAAATATGATCTCCAAAAGATGGTTACCTGCCAGAGCCTCTGGTAAAGAATTGATGTCTGACAAATGTAACCTAAATTGAACATCTTTCTTCTTTCAGTCCAGCCACTGGACATTATGCTAGATCAACCTGGACTCAAACCTTGTAGATAGCTTTGAATGAAATAAAACAGTAGAACAAAAAGGGATGAAGGTGTGCAGACAGGGGAAGGTAGAAATTAGCAGAACTGAACATGACTCTTTGCAGGTTATGGTGAGAAGTGAAATAATATGGACATAATATGAATTTGAACACCTTAAACTGTTTAAAATAACATCTTCAGTCATGCTAGTGAAGGGGATTCCCACCTCAAATGATTTTAAGGGGGGAAATCAATCGCAGAAATCTCTCAAGAGTTTATCCATCCTCACCCATGCCTGGAATGTGCTCTCTCGCTGAATTTAAACACATAAGGTGTGGCGTATTCCATGGCCACTGCATACCACTCCAAAAATACTACAGTCCCCTTTAATTATATTATATTTCTCAAATGGCCTCGAAGACCTCAATAATCTTAAAATGAGTTCAGGAAATTGTTTTGTGCTGTATCTATTACATAGCAGTTTGTGCCGAGATGTAATGATTAATAATGAGGGTTACAAGATGGATTGCTTTCAGAAATATCGATATGGCGTGGTTCCTCAAAATGTAAATATTTTCCCTGAAAAACATCAATTATTCATAGCAGAATCTGGCCTGCAATAAGAAATGACGAGCACAGCCCTCTTATCTGACTCTATTTTACCTTGACACAAGATACACTCTCTCTCTCTCATACATCCACAGGCTGGGAAGGTAACTTTAAAAAAAAAAAGTTACAGATTGATTTCCTGATATGAATTGTAGTCATGTAATCCATTGGTTTACCTTAACACAGTTGTATTGTCTGATTGTTTTGTCACTTCTGGATAACTGCCTCCAAAACTTAGAGAATATTAAATTAAGAGTCTATAATTCCCATCTATAGTTTTTTCACTTCACATTTTTCAAAAGTATTTTTTACTGTGACTGTGTTTTTTTCAGTGAGGAAATTACCATTTTTCAGATTACTCTCATTATATCACATGCAATCAGTTGCTTACCAAGCTGGTCTATCATCATTAGTGCAGAGACATAGTGGATTGTTCAGTCTGAGGTTATTTGTATGCACCTTGGTGACTTAGCAACTGAGGAGCTACGAGATGAAAAATGAATGTCCTTGAGTACCTAGACTACTAGATATTCCACAAGCGGACTGTAGCATTGATCTTGATTGAAGCTTTGCGAACCCAATTATTTTTTCCATCTGAAGTATAAAACTTTGGAACAAAAGTCAATGCTATTTTTTTTTTTCCAGCTATCATAGAATATGAAACAAAAACGCCATACATCTATTCTCAGTTAAGTTTAGCAGTAGAGTTGGTTCCAAGCTCTGCAACAGGTTAAGAGAAGCGACTCAGTGGTTGAAATCATGCATGGTGCAAGCCTGCTCTCTAGTGGCAAAAAATAAACATACAAAATATACAAGCTGAGAATTCAGTATGAGACCTTTTCTTGCTATTATAAGATCGTTTGTCATTATTACGAAGAACGGATCTCAAGGCTGGCAGTTTCAGATTCACAACTTGTTTAGTTAAGGAAAAATTCAGGGGAGGCCTACATCTGTTTCCTGTAAAACATGTCAAAACACAGAGCTATGGCCCACTATCCTTCCATCCATTTGTTTTGTATGAACCTTTTAATATTCAGGTTTGATCTATTTAATCTTCTCCAGTCTTGATTTTTCAGCAGCGTAAGCAGTTTTAGCATAATCTGTGAAAAGTGAAATGTCATTTATTATTCTTCTGGTACTGAAACTCAATAAAACTGGTCGGTTTTTGCTACTATAACAACTCAACTTGCTTTTTTCGCTTACGCCCTTAATCATCATGAAATGAGTCGAGATATTGGTGATACTTTTAAGATTTAAATTTTGATATTGTTCTATTCAATTATATCTTTATTTGTATATGTACGTGATGACAATATCATTATCAAAAGTTCTACACAACAGTTGATCAAAGTTAGGATTATGTTTTGGCTGAAGTTAATCAAAACCTACTTACGCCTTCTGGCTCCAAGCCCTCAATATGTTATGTGTTTTCAGCTAAGAATGTTTTATTTACATTTGTGCGGTTGACCATAATACCAAGACGGACCTGCATTTTGAGGAGAAGGAAATGTGAAAATTGTGCTCTACCCCATGTGTATTGCCAAAACTGGTATACCCCAAAAAGTAATTCAGCATTGGAAATAATCAACAATCAAGGAGGAGTATGGCAGTCAGTGGGGAAAAATATATTTGAATTTGTGCAGACATTACTTCAGACACAAGAATCTTGAGACTTGCAAGGTTATGAACAACTGTTTATTACAGAAGAATTATTTCCCCCAAATCATTAACCCCCCAAAAGTTCAAATCCCTTAATTTACAAGGCTACTTAACTGGAGAGAATTGATGTGAAACACCTGAAAACCATGGGAATGGACATGAAGTTAACAAACGGGACTAAATTTACACCAGAATCCTGTAACACTGGTTTAGGTCGCCAGTCAGTCGTCATCCTGCTGCTAGATTAGATTACAACTGAGTTCAAAGCTGCATTCAGACTTGACCTTGTGCCTTAGACCTCCTTCACATCTTTCAGAGTTCAGCTAGATGTGAAAGATCATACAGAAATCAAGGATTTTGTGACAATTTCAGGACTTAAGGATTCTTATGCAAGTCCTCTTGGAAAGGTCTGACATCAGTGACAGATGCTGCATGATTTGTCTTCACAATACAGAGGATTATCATTAAAACACAAAAGGCATTTAACTTCTGGTCTCTCTTTTCAACTTTGACAGTTGTTTTAAATAGGTCTTCATCAAGACCCCCTTATTTACTTTCCCACGTCCCCAATGCACATTTTTACAGCATTGCTTTTGTTTCTTTTTTTGTAGAAACCTCACGGAAAGTCTGTACACACACTGATTAAACAAGGACTGGGTCATTCCTTTAATAACCATGGGAAATGGATCCCTTGGAAACAACATTACAATGTTACTATGGGGTTATCTGAAATGCAGTAACACAAAAAGCAAAAGGAATATCCCATCCCAAAAAGCAATACCATACCAGAAAATACAATAGGAGAAATACGCAAAACCGGCTGACTTGTACTAGCCTGTAACAGCAAAAAGTTAATATGGAGATTAAGATGGACTGAGGCTGATGTTAGAAATGTTTTTGGTTAGTCTTCATTTTACAATAATTACCATGCAAAACCATTCTCAATTGAGTCTCATCAATGATTTCAACTACACTAACTGCTGCCTTCAGCTCCAAGCATTTTATTAGATGGGGAAAAAGCCTCAGCTCACAGCCCTGTATTTTCAGGTTCTGTGGTCCTGACTGAGGCACACAGGCTTGTTGATGTCATCTGTTGCTATCATACTCATCAGATGACCACTTCTTAAACAATACAAAGTAGAAAAACAATTTGGTTTCAAAACCACCAAACACACACGCAGACAGACATGCGTGCACGCACGCAAATAAAAGTCTGCTCTCATGTGATGAGAGCTAGGCTGGCAACGATCACTGAGGTTGAACGGAGGAAGGCAGCGCATGGAAAGGCAAACTGGCGTCAGAGGTTGGTTTAGGTCGGCCTGTTCTCTGAATGCGAATCGCTGAGGCTTATAGGGCCTTCTTGTTGACTGGCTGGTGTGGAGGAGCAAGGTGTATAAGGGGGCGGGGCTTCACTAATACTAATTGAGTCTTCTCCCTCAGAAAGGAGGGGGGTGTGATAGGAGGGACGAGGGGCACCAGCCTCATCACTCTGGGCACATTCGCTGTAGGGAGGGGGCTTCAGATCATCCTCTGTAGGGAGAGAGGAGATGGGTCAACCAGGATACCATGAAAGAAGACAATCTATACAAGTGATGCTCAATCATTACATTAGAGTAATTCAGCAGACGCTTTTATCCCAAGAATTCTGATCAGCCAAAGAGTTCTGGTCCAATCCTGATCCTTGAGTACCACAGCCCCCCTGGTTTTCACTATAGTCATCTAATCAGGGTGAATGCAATTACTAGGATAGAAAACCAGCAGGGCTGTGGACCAGGATCGAGAACCACTGACCAAATTATCTAAAACCCTTCCTTTCCTCAGAACTTTTCTTTGTCCTTTCTTTAGGTCAAAGGAACGTTTCAAGAGAAAGAAAATGGCACTGAGTTTTTTAGACAACGTTGGACGGCAGCAATAACTACCTCATCACCACAAATCCATACACGGCATTTAGAATCACAATTAAAATAATTCTATACAAGCGCTAACATTAGAAACACGAAAACCACTGGTGTTTGTGAAAGGCAAAAATGAGGCCAGAACATGATGTAGCATAATTAATCATAGCTACCACATCCTGCCACTAACCCACTGAAGACTGAACAAGATGAAAACTAATTTTGTGCAAGTTAGAAATCACAAATAAATCTTTGAACCAAGTTAGTCATGTGAGAAGGCCAAATATAATTAGAGCATTCTGGCTGGCTTTCTTCTGCTTTCAAAACATGGCTGTGGGTTAAAAAGAAGGGAGAGCATCAGTGTGGTTAGTGGTATTATTTATTTTAAAAAAATAAAAAACCAGAAATCAATCAGATCTGACAGCTTGCCATGTACCAATACTGCGCTGGGGGACATGGGCCTTTCTTTGTGTGAGACCAGTATTTTGTTTCTCACCATAGAGCTGCTTCTACCAGCACAGCCAAATGTACAGTGTCTCTGGGGGAGAGTGAAATGAGTTAACTAAAATCTAAAGGAATACCAATACATATGCGTTCCACATAGCCTCAAGGCACAATTAATTAATTAAACTTAAATCAGGAAATGAGAGCGAATGTGAACTTAAAACAACTGTCTTGGTGCAGGCCCTGATGTAGATAGAAAAGCTTTAGCTATGGTGGGAAAGTTTCATTATGACCAAGCTACTGACGCAAATAGTTCACAATCATATCCTGTCATTAAAAAGGAGAACAAACTACACATGACGTCAAAAAGGGGAAAGCAGGGAGGGCATGATATATTAAAGTGTGTGTGCGCTACCTCCAGAGACTGCCTCGTATGGTGGAGGCATGTCCAGGTGTGATAAAGATGCGGCTGGTGGCAGGGATGTGGACGGCTCCTCTATCGACGGGTCGTCCTGCGCACCATACCAACTGGGCCAGATGGATGTTTGCTATAGAGAGAGGGAAAAAGAAAGAGTCAATCTCTCTCACAGACACACACACACAAACACAGAGAGACACACACAGAGAAAAGAGGAAGCTTACACAGTCATAAATGTATTAGTTACAGCCGGCAGTACCAATGTCAACACTGCTTACACTTTGGAAGTGCAAGTTAGTCTGGTTTTACTGTTCACTTCTCTATACATCTCTTTACACAACTCCAATGTGCAGAAAGTCATTGGTCATGATAATGCTGGATTCATGTAAACTGACTGCTCCTCCAGCGAGTTTTCCTCTCACCTCTTTGCTTCAGGTCTAGATCAACAAGCACAAATCCAAACACACGGAAACACAAGTATCACTGAGGAAACAAGTATCGCTGGGCAAACAACGGGGCCATGTCCTTAGGGAGGTATGTGTTGAGTCATATTCAGCTGAACAACTTGACCAATTAGCTCTACACCAGTTTAGTCTTGTAAATAAATGACACATATTAAAAAAATGATGCACGAGGCCTAGAGAATCCTCCTGATAGCCGTTGTTCTTTCACTACTTACTATTTAATTCTTATATAATTAATAGGGAAAGCCCTTTCAAGGAAAAACTCTCGTTCTCAAACAAGACAAAACAACAACAATAATACATTGCAAAAACAGAACCATTATTTATTGTTGAGTAAGAAAACTGTGGACCAAAACCAATTAAGTTGAGGCCCAATAATCTATTATCTGTTATATTTCTCTCCAGGGCCGATATGAATCAAAACACACTCAAAGCTCTTTTGGGATCACTTTGTCTTTTCAGGTAACCATGAATAAGATCATCTAAGGGGCTTAGTGAGTGATACTACATCAAGACTCCTTTTCCTACTAAATTTGATTCATATGAGCCTAGGACTAGAGTGGTCTTGGCGCCTCTCCAGAAAACTTTCAGGGTGCCGGGTTATAGATGACCGTGGGGCCTCCTTGCTGCACATTCCATTAAAATCTAAACAGGGAACATTATACACCAGGGACTGCAGAGAGGAGGAGGAGGAGGAGGAGAGGGAGAACAAGGAGAGGAAGAAGAGCAGAAAAAAAGAGGACAGAGAGGATGAAGGAGAGGGAAGCAGGAGGGGATAGAGAAAAACCAGGAGGAAGAAGGAGAAGGGGGCTGGAGGCTGAAGAGGAGGAACAGCAGGAAGGGGAAGGAGAAAAAGGATGAGGAGTGCAGGAAGGAGGTGGAATGTCTTCTGTCAGTCACTGAGTCAATTCTGGTACTGTTGTGGGGAGAAATAGGTCATTAAAACTATTAGTGGACCTCTAATTGGGCAGGGCGTGGCTGAGAAGAACCAACTGTAATACTGGACTGATCAGCTACTTATTTTAAAACAGCCAGTTGTATTAGGGCACTTCTTATCTACAATGAACTCTAGTGTAAAAAACAGCATAACAGGCTGCTAAGTTTATTTAATTTAAAACTGATTGGGAGAAACTATTGTTTTCTTTGTGATTTCAAACTTATTCAAAGAACCATTTGAGATACTACATGGGATACTAGAATTGTATAACGGGAAGCCCAAGTCAAAAGCCCTAGATAGGAATCTCCTGTTTGCAACTGCTTCATTTATTTTTTTTAAGACTGGGGTATTTCCTGTTGCACAAGAATTCCAAACAATGCTAAAAATAAACCTTAGTTTGGGGTCTTTACATCTAACAAACAAAGAGAAAAATCACTCCAACGCTGGGGCAGGGTGGGGATTAACAAAGCAAATTGCTATAAATGAACTTCGTAAGAGGACTGATATTTGAGTTATGAGTCAATTGCTGGAAGTGAGGTTTAAACTTTGTCAGCATGCAATATATCTTACAATGACAATACACTCTTTACTCAATCGAAGGCATACAGGTCCGATTTACAACAGTTAGAAACGAGGCAGCCAGACCTGTTTCATATGATCCTTCAAGCATATTTTAGGAAGGTTTTGAATTATGGAGATTGCTTCCAGGTGTTTCAGAGAGATGCAGTAAAACACAATGGCCCTGGAAGAAGCACGATGACGATGACTGTCGAAACCTGTGGGCATGGCCTACACACAGACTCTATCCAACCTGATAGGGAGAAGAGGCCTCCCTACCGGTGTCAAAGAAAACACCACCACCAATGAAACTATGTTAGTCTTTAAGCTGACAAGAAAACTAAACCCTGTATTCCACCGTTGCTTTCAATAAATGCAAAACAAAACATCTGATCAAATGGCTCTTAAGGTGCAGCCTAGGGAGCTCCATAAACTAAACACAACCTCAAGCAGATGGAAACATTAGAGGTTGGATGCTATAAGAGACTAGTGATAGAAACAGCGGAAAAAGAAGGCGTCCATATTCAAATGTAGGAAAAAGATGAAATCTTAGGAGTGGTATGGGTTTCTATCAGTACATAAGTCTACTCTTGTCTGTATTGATCCTCTTTGCACAAAAACTTTCACACGCTTGGGTGAAATTCTCAAAGCTGAGACCTGCCAGAGCTCTGATGTCAACAAGATCAAACAAACTTAAAGAAAAATGTAAGCACACAAGCACCTGCAAGCAGACATGTGCACATCTTAATGCACTTTCTCAAACTCTGAAAAAACACATCAGCCTGATATAACTTTAACCAAAGAGAGAATGTTCATTCCATTCAGAGTGAAAGTGACTCACTGAAAACCGCAAAGCCTCTCAAGAGAGCAAACTGCTTTGTAGAAATTTAACAGAACTGTGTCCATACTTGAGATACTTTCGCTCTCTCTACATAGTACTCAATCTCTCTGCCTGACTCCAGATACATAGGTTCAAGACACGACTGTATTCTTAATAAAAATCCCCCAATGTTACTTAATCTCAGGAATTTATGAAGACATGTCCCAGAAGCACAAAACCACTTCCATGGTTGACATTCTGTCTTTTATCTCAAATGTTGGACACACTAATGTTTGTGTGTGTGTGTGCACAGGGTCAACACTTACACTCTGTCTCTCACACATTTGGTGGAGGTAGGCCCTTCCTCCAACAATGACTATCTGAGCATTGCGTGGGTTGCTCAGGTAAGCTGCCAGTTGCCTCTGTCTCGACCGGTACCAGCACACATAGAAGAATATCTTGACGATGATGAATATGATGACAACTCTAAAGAGGAGTGAAGGAAGGAAGGAAGAATGAGAGGCATGTGCAGCTAGATACACCAGTTCCAGAGTCTACTTTTACTTTCGAGATGTGAGATTATGAAACTACTTACATGTACCAGTACAACTCCATGTTTGTGAGACGCCAATCACTGAGTACAAGGGCTCATAGTGAAGCAACAATTTGTTTATCCCTGTCCGGGAAAACCTTTCCTATAAAAAAAACATGTGTTTTCATCAATTTGTTACAATACCAGTTATCTATCTTAATTACATCAGATGTGGTGTTACATGTAAGGTACTATGGTAATTCTATAAACCCAGCAGGTACTCACTGGCTTAAGCTAGCTGTACAAGCACTATTGTAACTTAACTTAAATGGCAAGACTAACAACTCCATACTTTACGTTACCTAACTTTGCTAATACCGGCGGAAGCACTGGAAAGTAAACTTACTGTGGCGAGAAGCTAAGTCGGTCTTCTGCGTTAACTTCCAAGGTGTGTCATTTCCTTTTCGCTTCGGTGTTGTGATGCCAGCAGGGCTTCAGTAACCAGCTGAAGCTAGAGCTAGCTAGCTAAGCTATCGTTTAGCAGGCCACAACAACCGCTCCTCTATTGACACACGGCGCGAACAAAACAGCACGCATTCAAATGTGAACATTTACGAATACACCTACTTGGTATTATGCAAGTCGACACTAGTGACTGGGCAAGTTACTCGTGAATTTACCATTATAGAAACAAAGGAAGTGTTCAGTCCTACAGTCGTTAAGCTACCTAACGTAGCAGTGTTTCACAGTGGTACTAGTCGTTACATACTCAGTGCTACTGTTGGCTCCACAGTGGGCGGTGTTCGGACTTTACCGTCCACGCTGCTTTCACGCGCTCCTCGTAAGCTCAAAATTTCCATAACTCAAGTCGTTAATCATACGTTCAAGTGCTATTGGTCGGAATTAATAAAGTATTATGTAACAAAAGTGATGTTTTTGTGGCTGTCGTTTTATTCAATAAATCAAGCGGCACAATTTCTCAGCGATTACGATGTTCTCAGATAATATGCACTTTCTTGGTTGTCCTTTCTCAAAAACGATATTCCGAGAGCACTTGATGGCAGCATAGGTCCGTCAGGTAAAACATGGAACAAGATGCCGTTTTAGAAGTGTTGCCATAAACACGATGAATATCCGCATGTAATAGAATACATGTATTCATGTGTGTAATCATTCCAGGAGTAACCTGGGTCATCTGTTTCTTTATTTCTAGGATCTAACGTTCAAATATAAGGTTAGGTCAACCACGGGACACGTTCAAATAGTCATAGCAATTGCAAAATACGTATTCAAACAACGACGAGGGGAAATAAAAAGCAAAACGAATGATATGAAAATAGATATATAAAAAAAGAAAAGAAAAAAAGTCGTAACCTTGGTTATATCAAGACGACCTCGACTTACCAGAGTCTTTGCCTCCATCTAGTGGTTAGGGTAGTATATCGCAATCTGCAATTAAAAATACGACTTCCTACCTACTGTATTAATCAGTAAATATACTGTATGTATATCAAGTCAAATTGTTGAGTTTTTAAGACATTTTAAATGCCAGTGAAAATAAAATATGAGCTTAATCTGACTGAAATAAACGTGAGAATGAAAACAACTGCAGACCTATCACAATATACTGTAGGTTTGTGTGACTGGTCTGATTTCTCACCAGAAAAACAGAACATTTGTAAGACCTTTAAAACAGAATTTAAAACTTAAAATACTGTATTAACCTGTATTCAAGACTTTTTAAAATAATATAACTGCAGACACCCTGATATTCAACTACACACACAATTCAACAAAGGTATGCGGGCCCAGCAATGGATAGGATTGGATAGTTATAACCCAACAAACTTAGAAAACAACATTTGTATTATTTCTCTCATAATTACAGAAATTGGATGTACATTTGCTGTACAAATGAACAGAGAACAAAATATTTCAATTTATTTATTACAATTTAGACATATAGGGCAACAAATCTGATTTTTTTCCAAGTCACTTCAAAATTTCAAGTGATGCAAAGATTTGTTTATACTCTCGATATTCACCATTGCAAATCCCATTTGTAGTAAAGGTGTCTTTATAAAATGGTTGCACATAAGATGTAAAATGAGCAGATTTTGCATCTCTGAAGACAGATTTACAATCAAAATATATCTGACATGCCGACAAAACATATAGGTTTTACTATTAAAACAATATTTCTTTCACCAAAGATTGACTAGTATATTATGTTATTTAAATCAGGCTGCATAATCTTCATAGGATATTTAATATTGCTTTGAGTAATAACTAGAAGATAATTATATTAATTATTGTGATCTATTTGGCCAACAACACAAACCTGTCTTTTAGAGACAAATTCTTTACATTTTTCCTACATTTTGTCAGTGAAGTAGCACCTCTGACTAGTTGAGTGAGTCCACTATCTTCCTTATCTGTTATCCTCCACGATGATGGTCCGTCTTGGGTAGGTGTCTATGTCCACAAATATGTAACGAAACTCATACTTTCCAGTTTCAGGATTCTGTAAAAAGGACAAAAAGTAATTACATATTTTCTATGATAAAATACTGCCTCAAGTCAGTAGATATTAGTACATGTGGTACTTTGGATTATGAAGGTTTAATACCTGACATAACATTACATTACATATGGGTTTTCGAGGACACTTTTGCACTGAATGCAAACCTTTTTTTAAAAATTTTTTTTAAAGGCATCAGGATAATACTACAGCAAAGTACTGCTCTTACAACACTTTGGTATGTCCCATCTATCAAACAAATATCCATTAATACGGAAAAAAGATAACCTCTTTTGATTCTGAATGAACAGTCCCTTTGAGGCCTGGCTCCGACCCCTCAATGTAAAACTTGAGTCTCATATGCTTCAGTCCCTCCTTCAGGTACTCCAGATGACTAAAATTAAAACACACACACACACACACACACACACACACACACACACACTTAAAAGTTTTAAATATATTTTGGGGCTTTAGGTTTGTATACATTTGTACCGTTGGTAAACATTGACGTAAGATAGAAGTGTATTTTGACTCACGGTGGGCAATAAAAATTAGATTAGATAGATTTTCAATGTACAAGTAAAGAAAGCATCAAATATATTCTCGATTTTGGCTTTAAAACATTGTAACTCCCAGTAAAATACATGAATTCAGAACCAAGAAGATCATTTTTGCAAAGACAAAAACGTAAAATTTTCATCTGTTTATTAATCTAACCTCATTTGTTGATAGTTAAGACCTTGTTTGGATGTGAAGGTAACACAGTAACAACATTCTCACCTGACTTGCTGCCTCCTTCCTCTTCTGGTAGTCTCACCATAACACTTGATTGGCTCCCCAAATGCACCAATCACCTATTAAAACAATTAACATAAAACTCAATTTTAATTTTTAAAGTTTAAGCAAAATGATGTGACAGTAGAACGATGTAAGCTCAACAATCGGGATGGTTTGGCCTCAGCCTGTCATTTCCTCTGGGTCTGTCTTACCTCTGGGTGCAACTTGACTTTGTCAAAAGCTTTCCCATAGATTTTATTTGGACTTGATGAAGAGAACAGCTCCTGGAACACCACATATAGCAGCCCACCTGAAACACACAAATGGGACATTTGAAGGGTGAAGTCATGGGTTGTCATCACACACACACACACACACACACACACACAGTATGGGTAGTAACACATTACACTTGACTAAGTGTCTTCTCAGTTTGGTCAAGTTAGTCTTGGACTTTGCAAACAATAACAAGTTTGATTTAATTTAACAGATTGGATTTGGTTGGTTAACAACCTTGGCTGCTAACCTTGTGAGCCAAAATAGATCTCATCTGTTTAATGAGGCTGTAAGGCTGCTGGTTTGTAATGGCAATACTTGATATTTTGATACTGTAGTCACCTGTCACTCCAAGCCCAATGAGTACAACTATCAAGTAGGTGAAGTCTCTGCCAGCTTCCTTTACTGAGAGAGAGAGAAAGAGAGAGAGATCATATGTATTGGATATTATGTAGCAAAAAAAAAAAATTAACAAAAATCAGGTGATCATAATCATCTAACTGTCAATGGCTGGCTTACCTTTTTGTGAAGGTGAAGGCTTTGGGGTCCCACTTTGATACCTAGAAACTGACGCCTGACCACTGTCTCTGTCCTCGGGGCTGCTTTTATTTCTAGCTCTAGCGTCGAGACAAATACCCAGTCTTTGTGCATGT
The DNA here is from genome assembly GCA_900660455.1 of Gephyroberyx darwinii. Taxonomy (NCBI): domain Eukaryota; kingdom Metazoa; phylum Chordata; class Actinopteri; order Trachichthyiformes; family Trachichthyidae; genus Gephyroberyx; species Gephyroberyx darwinii. The sequence continues at coordinate 30,483 of CABFOQ010053004.1, forward strand.
ATGAAATTATCCACGATAGATGAAGGACTCTCAGTTATTCTGTGGAAGATCAGTGTTGATGCTGTAACGTTAGATACAGTCCTCTTCTTGTGAACGAGCAAGCTCATGTGCACGTGTCTGCATGTTTGCACGGCGCACTGATGCAAATGTCGTTGTACAGCTTTAAAAATCAATGGATAAACCATGATTGTGTCCTCTCTGACTTAGACGTTAGCTTAAACTCTACCGTTCCCGTTAGCCAGCAAACTAACACGCTCAGTACACTTGTAGCGGGAGTGGGAGTGTCACTTCCTGCCTACCGTGTAAAAATACACAAAGCGGTTAACGTATGACATGAAAGCACAGTTAAGTTACTACTTCGACTCAATTCTCATGAACATACGGTACTACTACACAGCAGTGCTGTTGTTGTGCACGTCCAGTCCCGCTTGCTCCAGAGGCGCCTACTTTTGTCGTCATTACGCACGACTGAGGAATCATGGGAAATGTAGTTTTTAAAACGGGATGAATAGACCTATCTAAACTCAGTTTACCAAGTTTATTGTTGGAACGGTTCACCCACCTTTTCAGGCTGATAGGAATAAATTCAGGGTATACGTCAAACTGAGATAAATTATTTTAAGACAGGATTTTAAGGTGATTTTTAAAATTTTTACATTGATGGTCATTTGCCTCATGATGATCGTGGAAGTCATCCTTTAGTCACATAGAATAGAATAGAACATCAGATTCACAGTTAAGGACAGAATAAACCATCACAACAAAATCAGTAAATATTAGTTTATTGAAAACATTCTCTCCAGCATTTTCTTAATGTGTTATCAAATAAATAATAGATGCAAATTGAATTGAATTAGATGGGATTGAAAACACCATAGTGCTATAAAATAAAAATAAAATAAAATGAAAAAAAAATCATGTTTGGATATCTGTGGAAATGGGGAAGTCATGTAATAATATCCTGCTCTCTGGTCCTGTCAGCAGGGCTTTATGTAACTGTTTGTTTGGGTATAAAAACAACCTGAAGCTGTACTGTAAAAACATGACATCAAAATAAGGAGTATAATGTAAATTGAGCAGCTGAAATATGTCACTTCATGTTTTTAATGGCAACAGAAATAAACAACGATTAAAAAAACCTGATTCTGGTTTTCAATCCATGAACAAATGTACATTAAAGGTATTTCTTTTTCACAAAAGAGTTTCAGTCCCGTATCTGAAATGATCAGTGTTCCATGGCTTGTTAATCCTAGCCACTTGTGGAGCACAGGCAGGGGGAATGCACCTCTGTAATCCAAAGCAAAAGAACTTGACGCATACACCAAAACTTTTTTTTTATTATTTTCTCATCACAACACTCTACATTGGTAAAGTTGCTCAGGGCAACAGTTCACTCAAGATGCACAAGGGAGAGAAACATTAGCTCCGTAAGCTGTCAAACTTGGCAAGATGCAGAGGAATGATGCATCTGTCTGATGTATCTGTAGAGAAATGAAAACACTATTACTTTAAGTCTGTTCTGGGCCCTACATTTTTCTCATCTATTGCCTGGTTTTCTTGTGACTGAATTGGTTCTGACTTACTTGATTACTGAGGTGTCTACCTCCATCTATACTGGCAGATGAGTTTGTGGATGTATGTGTGTGTGTGTTTGTGTGTGTGTGTGTGTGTGAGAGAGAGAGAAAGAGAGATAAAGGGGGGTTGCAGAATGTGTATATGTTTGAGTTGCTTTCAACATTTTTCAGTATTGTTAATCGTGGTGTTAACACATACTGTAAGACAACACACAAGACAAAACAAGTCAGCACATTGTGTATATAGAAAAGAAAAATATTTTATTCGATGTCAGTGAGATTATGAGTCTGTGTGTGAGTGTGTATGTAGACAGAAAGAGAGAGAGTGGGAGAGTGGGAGAGCATGGATGAAAATAATGTACACATTCATGGCATTAAATACAGTAAAATGATATACACGGCAAATACCATAAAATCAACACAGCAAAGCACAGAGTAAAGACAAAAGGTACTCGGGCAGAGAGAGAGAGAGAGAGAGAGAGAGAGAGAGAGAGAGAGAGAGAGAGAGAGAGAGAGACTGTGTTATGTGCAAGAGTGTGTGTGTGTGTGTGTGTGTGTGGACAACTACAGTATGTGTCTATGTCATTGTGCTCAGAACTGATCCACTCTTTTCATTCTCCTCTATAAATGAGTTTTCAGTTCTTGCTACTATTCAACCTGCCGACTGAGTGTTAGTAGAGTGTGACGCTAACATGTTTTAACAGTAGGCACCAGGTGTTGTCACACCTCAGCCTCAAGCAACCTTGCACTGCCTTTTGTCTGAATTGATATAATAACTCCTAGGTCATATCAATGTTGCAAAAAAGTCTCAGTACCTGCTTGCAGTACTAGATGAGTGCAGTTCATTTCATCAGGGCAATTCAGATAATTTTAGAAAAAGTTCTCAAGCACAGTATATTAACTTGTCTTCCAAATACTTTCTTGTGATTATTTAAACTTTCTGGCACTCACAGTATTGCCCCGTTTGGTTGAAGAAAACACCCCTCTGGCAATTATATAGGTTAAAACAAACCATAAAAAGTATTTCAAGATACTATTTGGCCAATCTTTGTTTTTACTTCTACAGCAAACCAGCCACAACAAATAAGATGACATCTGACAACTCTTATGATTGTGATGTATGGATGACATAGTGTACTGAAAGTTTGAGGACACAGTGAGAGACAGAGGGAGAACTGACTTAAAGCTAATAAAATAAAGGAAAAGGTGGTGAAGCTTTATTATTTTTATTTGACAAAGCATCAATAAAATCAGCCCTGAAAGATAATTTGTGTATCTTTAAAAACTGTCCTCTGTTAAATTTGCCTTCATATAAAAGTCTGTTTTAATACAAAGATTTTAAGCTTCTACAGTAGAAGAGAGTTAGATACAAACAGACTTCAAGTGAATATGTTTGCCAAAAAACAAGTGCTATTTTTCAAAAATAAATATGCCTGTCAAAAACGTCAATCAATATATTTGAAAAGGAATTATTTGTGTTAAAATGAAAATGATGAAATTTAGATGCTCTTTACCTATTCATTTAGCTAAGCTACAGCATGCAATCAGTTAATATTTGAATATGCTTTTTTTCAATTGCTTTTGTTACTGCCCATGTGATTTATGTATTAGTGGATGCCTTTCAGACTTTGATGTTAGTGTGTTAATGTTTTGATGGATATAAAAAAGCATGCACAAGCCATACAATTTAGTCTTGTATTATCATTGAAATTAATCTGATTCTGGTTATTCCAAAACTATTACATTTGAATGAGGTTAGTAATTAACTGAATTTATTTCCAATTGTCACTAATAAAACACATCATCATCAAAATTTTACAAACTGCAAGCACTGATAATTTCCTATTGAAATCATAATATGTATGCTACAAATTTGAAAGGCATGCTCAGAAATTAAATTGAGGATGTTTCATCACTTTAATTGTGTTACCAATGAGGAATCTGTGACAGTGACTAAGGTCCCAAATGTAAAGTTCCATGTAAAGGTCCATATCTTTCCACTGAGACTACAGTACGTAAAGTATGTAGCTTACTGATATTCAAGTTTCAAAACGTTCCTAGTCTCACAATTGTAGCTACAATATTTCCATCTACATCTTTGTGTTAATTTGTGCACATGAATTCATTATCCTTTCGTCAAAGTGTCCCTTCATCACCAACAGCATCATGCTGGTGTAAATCTCCGCTCCGCATTTTCATATTTCATTGATGACCGTTCGTACTGATCCAGGATTGCACTATTCTCAAGAAGTCTACATGATGGAAACAATGCAACATAATGTAGAACATAAGCAGACACACACACACAACAGGACAGCACATTTTTCACACTAAAACACACAACAATGGGTAGCACTTTATGTGACTGCTCCATTATAATGCATGCATAAAACTGTAATAGGCTTTACCCTCTAGAGCGCCACATGGCACTGCTACCACCTGAAATCTCCTGATGAACGAGCTTATCATTTCATCCCAAATCTGTGCATCTACTGTGTCATCCTATACGTTATGCTTATAACAACCTTATGAAAGCATGACTATGGAGCACACACATGAAATGTTACACAAAGGCATAAATAATATGCTTCACTATTAACCAAACACAAAATTAAATACAATAAGTGACATAGATCATGCAAAACTACTGAGGAATTCTGTATAAGTGTGTGATCAGGAAATTCCTGGGTAATTTCAAGATGAGATTGAGATCTAAATTGCCTTAATGTAGTGGTGAAGTGCAATGCTGAATGTACTGCAAAGTTCCCATTGATGAAACTAAAAAACATCTGGGATTGTGTCTGCTTTTAAATTTGTGCTTTAAATGGGATTTAACTTGTTTGGTACACATTACAGATGCACATGATTTGCCGTAGGCCTATTAGGGGGAAAAGTGCAAAAGTTAGACATATTCATTGAGAACACATTCAACTAAAGATGATTGAAAAGGTCCATGCTAATGAATACACATTGAGTGATACAATGTATGTCCTCAGGGGAAGAGGGCATAACTTCAGCATCAACTTCAAACAAACTCATCAGGAGGGCAAGATGGCTGCAAGCAGGAAAACCATCTTGGTGAAAATGAACAATTTAAAACAAACTTAAAATAATAAAACAGCGCAAAATTCACATAAAAGGAAAAATAAATTACATAAAAGTATATACTGATTTCCATGGGCAAATGATGACTACACAACATATAAAGATGTTGATTGTTGGATAAGGGTGCTTACCTTGAGATTGTCTGTTAGACCCTAGTTGTGTTGTACTCTGATTCATGTTTGCTCAAAGAGCCAATGAGGCAGAACCTGAAATGTCATGGCTCTTTCATTTAATATCAAACTCCTTGCATAGAGAGGTCAGAATACAGCGATAAATTTCATAAGTGCTTCGCTAGCCTTTGAGAGTCTTGCATGCAGACGTAGAAAATGAATGAACAGTCAAGTACACTCTGGAAAGAGCACATAGAAAGTGCATGCAGGAGGAAGTTGCATACTGCACGTATTTTCAGAAATATAATTTGATACCTCCACATAGTGTTCTTGTAAACATATACAGTTACTTTTCAAGCAGTCAAGGTGCAAGTACACAGTAAAATACTTTTTTTTTCATAGAAAATCTTGTTCATGCCAAAATGTTGAACTATACTGAATGGAAATAATACTTTTCAGTATCACAGTTGAGAATACAAATGCATGTTTTGTTATGATGATTTGCATTTGTGTCAATAAAGTCAGTAATCTCTAAAAGTATCAGGCACCGATAGAAGCCCTTGTGTTAACAGTCAAAATCAGACTGATTACAGAAATAATATGTATTAAAAGGAGGTCTGCATTTGCTTAAAGAGCTCTGACAAACCTCAGTGTACGGCATAGTCTTTAGTTGTATGCTGTAAATCAATATCCAAGGAAACATTACCATGTTCAAGGATGAGCATGCAAGAGGGGGCAGGTCTCTCTATCATAATATAGCCCTTTGTGAAGGATTGCAGTTTTTAATGATAGGAAGAGGGGAAAGAACAAGGATCAACACAAAAAAGAAGCGTATTATCATAATCTTAAAAAAATTATGAGGAAGAAAAAAGCTAAAACAAGAGGAAAACAAAAATAAATGTAAACCCCCCCAACATCCCTATAGAAATCTCTAGGGTTGTTGTTCTTCCCTCATCAGAAATCTATGGATACTGACCGCTGTAC
>CABFOQ010053011.1:13162-26404 GCA_900660455.1 Gephyroberyx darwinii
CACACACACCCCTACAAACACACACACACACACACACACACACACACACACACACACACACACACACACACACACACACACACACACACACACACACGCACACACACACACACACACACACACACACACACACACACACACACACACACACTGTGACAGAGACACCATGTAAATATTAATTTCCAAAAGGAACACCATGAAATTGCTAGGTCAATATAATAATAGTACTAATAGAGGACTATTACTATTATTAGTACTATTATATACTATAAAAGCAGAGACTTTTTGGAATCTCCAACATGGATACATTTTGTATTGATAGAAACAAAAATGTTTTAATGTTTAAGGAAGTTTAAGGAGTTTAAGGAATCAAAAGCTCTTCAAAAGTGTATGAGGCCATTTCTTCAACATCATCATAAAAATAATCATAACAGCAGTCAACATTGTTCAGTGCTTCTCTGGTCATCTAGTCTGGTCATAATAAAGTTGGGCACCAGGCTATATGAAGTATTAAGAGGAGTCTATGATTTATGTTGGAGAAGTCAAAGTGTCCCATGGGAGGAGACAAATGTCTGACTGGTTAACCAACTATTGTCTAGGATGGACAGGGAGAGAGAAAGGGAAATAAAAGAGGAGCTGAAAAGAAAGGGAGTATGGAGGACAAAATGGGCCATAATTAGAAATAAATGAATAGCCTGAATAAATACATATTTTACGAAATACAAAATAAATGAATATGCAGAGAAATCTGCCAATAAATAAATGAAGAAATCAAATATGAACCTAATTGAATAAATAAATGAGTAAAACAATGTGTAATAAAGCAAGATCTTATGCATTCAAATGAGAGATCTGCGTATTTATTTCTCTACTCAAAGTGGAAGTTAACCAAGACCACCCACTGGTTTACTAGCGGCTAGGTGGCTAGCGTGGTAGACACAGGGGGGACACGTCTTATGCAGTGATCATCATCAGGCGTACAAAAAAATCAATTACGTTCCCATTAAAAAGCATTCATTTGATTTGTATCTTACCATGATTCACCTCATAAAGATTTATGTCAGCCTAAAAAAAGGGTAAACTCTATTCCACAGATTGAAAGGTTTAAGGTGTGTTTACACTCCACTACATCCCTGGCTTTGATTAAATCTATCCTGAAAAAAGACAACCTCAGCATCAGAGATGTTCAAAATCTCCAGACCTTCTGTAAAACACTAGAGAAGGCTGCTGTCACAAAATGTAATTTCTCTGCCTTCGATTCCTGAGATTCTCCCGAATAGACCTTGTGATGATGATGATGACCTCTGTGGCTCAGCGCTTTCCTGGTCTGGTTCATATAAAATCCAATCCAATATATTTCACTTCGTCTAGCTTCACATTATACTTTGTTTTTGGAATGTGAAGGTGTTTGGTGTTGCTTTTTCTAGCCTCTCTATGCTTTCTAATAAAAACACATGACATACACGGTCATGACTCGTCTGAACTGGATCCCATTACTTTTTACACACCAGAAAAAGATGGAAACAAAATCTCAAAATTGCTGCCGCATTTAACACTGCTGAGAAGCGGCGCGATGACTTAGTCCCACTCGCTCTGTGTGTGCACTCGCTTTTGTGCCATTTCCAAGTAACTTCCATTAATCTTTTGTAATAACACTTCAAGCCTCTCGCTCGTCTATGAATGCTGGAATTGTGTTTGTCTTTTCAAACGCTCGGGGAGAATTCACTCAGTGATAATCGTTCCCTCAAAACGGCCTCGCCACAATGCAGCCGCCCCTACAAATCAAAGCCCCTTAATGACGCCATTCATTTGATGCTGAATTTCAACCATTCCCAATTCGTTTGGAAGCTTTCGGCACATTTGATTAGGAGATTAGAAAAGCCCGAAAATTGGTAAAAATAAGAAAAAAGCGGCTTTGCGGGGTGTTTATAGATTTCAATTGTGTCCATTGACGGAGGGCAGGGTGTGTGGTCAGGCTGGAGGGTGAGGTCTTCAAGTGCTACTTCAGAGTCACATTCAAATGTTTGGCAGGATTGGAGCGCTGATCTGCTTAGATCAGTGTGTCCCCCCCCACACCCAAAAAAAAAATCTTTTCTGGGAACTCACATTTGGAGACACTTTTCTCTGAGGCCAAGCCGACATACCGTGTTTTGTAGACGACTAACCTACAAGCCTGCAGTGTTTTATTCAGCCTATAGTGTCTTCAAGGTAACTTTGGAAGGCTTTGGCAACATGTTATAGAGCTGTCTGGCTAAAAAAAACACAGATTTTTGTTCCAGAATCATTCGGGACCCACTTCAGCCTTCCCATGATCCAACGTTTGGTCCTGACCCAGTGTGTGGTCTGATCGGATGACCTCAATTTACACTTCAGATTCATAACAAAATGACTGGTTGGCTTGAGCATGAGGGAATGGGAAAGGGCTTAACACTGTAAGGAGTGGAATATCAATAATCACCAACAAGGCCCTTCTTCTATTTTATCTTTTATTTTTCAACCGAGCTGAACAGATGAATGCTCACACACACACACACACACACACACACACACACACAGCACACCAAAACACATCATTATACGCTACTGACATCTACTGGTCCAAAGCACATGAACAGAAAGAAATTGGACGATACATAGAAACTTCAGCATTTGTCTTCATCCTTCCAATATGAGATAAGCTTGATAAAATACTGCAGGCTGGCGGGTTAGTAAGTGAGGTGGAGTATAAAAAAATATATTGTTGGCTGTCCCATAGATGTCCCCTTGAGCAAGACACTTTAACCCCACTTTAACCCTCACAGTGGCCAACAGTAAAAGACTGTGGATGTGTGGAGCCGAATGACTGTAAACTAGTGACTTACTACTTACAATGTGGCAAAGATCTGGAAAATCATGAAACGCCTGATTTTTAAAATCGGGCTAGAAACAAGCATTTCATCACCACTTTCATTTGATTTTAAAACTGTCAGTATAAACACACAATAGTGATGATGAGACAAAGCTGAAACTTGTATTGTTTGTAACAGCAACATAACACATGTGGAAATTTATTGTGGACATAAAAGGTGATTTTTTGGATTTATACAATGGTTAATTCATATAACTGCCTTTCATTAGGTGCAATACTAGCACCTGACCACATGAGGATACTCATGGGTCACCAGGTCTCACATGCATTCTAAAATACCAACATCCTACACTGACATCAACTTATCAACCACATGTCACAACCGAAGTAGATTATGGGTTAGTCTTCATTTGTAGAATTGATTTTATAAGAAAGCCATTGGTTCTCTTCTCTTTTCTAATTTAGTAAACCGTCATGTAACTTAAAATACAAACAAACAGTCATACAAGACCTCTGGTTTTGATTTTCCTCACTCTTTCTCAGGGTTGGCTGTACCGCCTTGAATAATTTCCCTGATTCTGCATGTATCTGCCTGCAGAGCTTCATTTTGAGGATCGATCATCAAAGCGGCTTGGTAATCTTGAAGACCTGAGAAAAGGTATTGTCAACAGTTTAGCTGACGGTGTTAGCTAGGTCACTTGGACAGGGTCAGCTATTTAGTCAGCTGCAATGCTACAATACATACACGGTGTCTGCAAGTTTCATCGGTTTAAATTGAAGACTTTTAAAGACTTTTAAGACCTTTTAAATGCCGGTTAGAATGAAATATAATTCAACTATAACTCAAATTCACATTTGAGACCTCTAAAACTGTTTACTGTCACTTTCTTTTTATCACTGTGACTGTTATGCAAAAAACAATTTAAAATTCAAATTTGTACAATAAAAACAAAACAAAGCTGCTGTGGCAAACCTTCGGCATAGAGCTGCAGCTCACAGAAAGCAGAGCCTCGCCGGACGTGGGCTCTTGCTCTGGCAGATGCATTGGCAGCAACTGGAGGAGTCAGCAGATCGAGCGCCTGCAGAGAAACGCGTGGGTAGATGTTACTTCCCACTTTACACTAAAAGTATTCTGAGTACGGCTCAAAACAGATCAACGTAACACCAATACACACCTGAGAAGAATCCTCAATAGCTTTGTGGAGGTTTCGCAATCTCAGATGACAGGCAGCCCTGTTGGAATAGAGGGCCGGGATCTTTCTGTTGAGCTTGATGGCGAGGTTATAGGCATTTACTGCACCCAGGTAATTGCCCGCTGCAAAACATTTGCTGAAAAAGATGGAGTGAAGTCAGTGAAAAAAACAATTAATTATTAAGATTTTCCAACTTTAGAGGAGACTTTACTTACTCCCCCTTCTCCTTCAGCCAGTCAGGGTTCCTCTCTTCCTCCTTCAGGTCCTTCAGTTCTTCAAGGTCAGCGTTTACTGCCCGCCTTGCCTCAGCTTGCTTTCTGAGCCACTGTTCGGACGAAAGGGATTCCTCTTTAAAAAGGATGAGCTTTGTGCTAGTCTTAGTCTTAGTGGTCAGATGAATTCCAACTCCAACTCCAACTTCCAATTCCAAACACTTTTTGCATGGTGTATACCAGACGCACATTTCAATGTCCATTGAAAGTGCACCCTGGTTCAGATTCCTTGGCTCAGGACCCCTGAGGACCCCGAAGGACCCTGAAGTGCGCGAGACCACAGTTGGTTGTGGTCCATAGCGCCAATGTAAATAAACTTTCATGAACTCTGTATACGCTGCTTGCCCAAACTCGGCATCTATTGCATGCCCAACCGTCCTGGTAGGGGGATCCCTCTCTGAGTAGCCCCTCCCAAGGTTTCTTCCATTTTTCCTAAAAGGTTTTTTGGGAGTTTTTCCTTGTCCTCTGTGAGGGTCTAAGGCTGGGGGATGTCGTGTACTAACCATTTATTGTTTTCACATGTTGGGCACTGTGAAGCCCTTGGAGACTGTAACAGTGATTAAGGGCTATACAAATAAATGTGATTTTGATTTTGAATGTGGATTCAATCTACAACCAAATTTTACACACAGTATATTTCAACTGCCTATATCATCTTTGCGTCACAGAATCTTGTAACCATTTGGTTGTGATGCACAAAACATGCAAACGGGAAGAGATGCATAATTCCTTAACGCCTACATGTTCGAGAAACCAAACTTCATACAAATGTTTGCGAAGGGCTTAAAGGTTCATCAGACTACCTTGGTTGCCCTCTGTAGCTTTACCATAAGACCAAAACTGGCACGTTTTTCAAATGGGAAAATGCCAGGCACCATTTCACCTGACTTTCACTGAAACGTTCCATGTTAGAGATGTAGAACTTTTCCAAAGGGATGAATCGAGCTCTTCTCACCGCCCCATGGTGTTAAGAGTTAAGAGTATTTTAACACCCATGTCCTACCACACAAAAAAACCTCACTGATGATGGAAACGGAGCGCACCTCACCTCCTCTTCCTCCAGCACTCGTGATTCCCTGAGCGCCGTGGGGAACACTCGCGGGGTAAATCTGACTTGGATGTTTCCGGCCGATCTCGGGGCAGGCAAATCCACCTGTTTTTTCTTGCTCCTTGCTTCATTGCTGCCTGCACATCGGGATATGTAGATTAATGTCTTGCAACCGGATGGTGAAACATTTGACCACGCAGCCACCGCTTACCAAGTTTGACCTTGCTTCCACGTGCATGCATGATTTTGATGGCATCCAGTTTATCTGGGTCAGTTCTCTGACTTTGGAGTTTCAGTGGGGACTCTGCCTCTGCTACTCGCTTCTGCTTTAGCTTCCATGCTTCCAGTTGGGCTGTTGCTTTCTCACATTCGTCATCCTTCATTTTCTGGATGGCGTCTCTTTCTTCCTGCTCAAGCTGACCACGGCAAAAACAGATAATAAACAAGCGGTCAGATTTCAGAACATTCTGCAAAAGGGTATCTGTGGACAGCAAGCGGTGTGACGTGTGAGTAGACGGTAGTGCCAGTACCTTCATCATTGTCTCCAGCGCATATTTCTTTTCTTCTTGCTTTTTGGCTGCCTTGGCTTTGCACTGGACAGCCATCTTTTCTTCATATTTCAAGAGTGCTCTTTCTCGAATCTCTTTAATTTTTTCTTTATCATCTGAAACACATTCACACGTTGTAATAGTAGAGGTGATTTGTATGGGCATTGGTGGACTTTGGCAAAGTATGGCACTCTCCATACCTTAGCCTGAACAAGTCCCGATCAGGACCAATGTTCCCTCTAGCTTAGGGCTAGCTTGGTGAACTCATCACTCATTGCTCCACTTTGTCCCCAGAAGTGCATAAAAGAGGGTTTGAATTTTTCTTGTGTGTGAAATGCCTCCCAGGCGATTTCTGAAATATTATCAAGTAGCAAAAACGGCCAAAACAACACTGCTGGTCAGCCAGAGGTACTCACTATGAATTATCATGAGGTGCTCCCACAGTTTGTTGGTCCTCTTCGGCAGAGTGAAAACTGCAACGCCGTTCCCAATCCTCGCAATGCTTTTGTCATTGTTTATAGGTTCGAACAGAAACGCTTCGAACAGAAACGGCGGGAAATGGACCTGTGCAGAGATGAAGTTAAAAATCCCCGGAGCTGAGGTTAGCAGACAAGCAGCCCCTATACTTTTTTTTTTACAACAATACATACGATTCAACAATGAGAATCAAAGAGCAGAGGCATAGATGCCATAATGTGATAATAGAGTGACGTCAACATGAAGAAAAAGCAAATAGGAGACAAGATATAACATAAGAAAACAATTAAAAAATAACTTAAAAATAAATAAATGCATTTTAAAAAAGGCGAGAGTATATAGTATTAACTTAAATAAATACATTGTATGTAGAGCATACATTAATTGTTTTAACTGCTTTTTTGTTGTTAGAGGAAGAAATTGTGAATGCATACTTCTCCATTTCCTTCAGAAATACAGTGAGCTGTGGAGTTTTTTGTACATTTGTATTTGTGAATATGGAATTTACCTAATAGCAGCCCCTACACGTCGTTCCTACGGAGAAAACGTGACCCCAAAGTCTGTTCAAATATCTTGCAATTGAATGGTACCCTGGTCATCAGCAACAAATGTGTACCTCATACAATATGACCCACTTCAACACTTTTATTCAATAGAATGTCAGCTATTATAACTGGTTTGCATGTTATTGGCACAATCTTCCAGCAAGCAGTGTGAACCAATCATAATAGTTGAAAATGTATTACAGTGCTGTTGGGTGGATGTAGTGTCTGCAGAACGTGCAGGAAGACTCTCTCCGTTGGTTCAAATTCATGACGTCATTTTTACGAGGCTTGCAAGGTTGATATGCAAGGTCACGTTAACTTGAACCATTTTTCACTGGTATAAAACTCTCAAGAGTACGAAACGTTATGTTTACGCCCTAATGTTCACTTTACCTTCAGATAATCGTCTGTAGAAAGTATATCCACTTTCGCAACCTTCGCTCCCTTTAAAGGCACATTTATATAAACCATCGATTCGGTCTGTGTCCATGAGTAGTCTTTCACAATCAAAGGCATTTCCAACTGTGCTAACGTTAGCCTGTTGGTACGTAGCGATAATTAGTAGCAGGGCTAACAGTCAGCGGTTAACACCAAACAAACCCAGAGAGAAGATATTTAAAGACGTATAACTCAGAAAATGACACTTTTGCGGCAAAAGCGATGAGTTTTCCACTAGAAGGCGAGGATAAAATTCCAGGAAGTGGTTCTTCTTCAGCGACTGGCGTCTCGTTGCCATGGTGACCAGAGACAACGCGGTGCTGTCGGGCCTTCTTTCTTTTGTTCTTTAATAGCAAAGGTATGTCTTTGTGAAACTTTAACGTTTCTTGTAACCGAATAATCACAATTGTGGCCAAAGAAGTGTTTGCAGTTTATAGCGTAATCAGGCATGACAGTTACGTGATTATAATGAATAGTATTGTTTCCGATGTTTATATCTGTTTGGTATGACTAATATTCTAATATTTGGAAACTAGACTGTAATTAACATGATACGGATGGGTTATATATAAAATAAATAAATTATCTATTTTGAAATTATCCTTATGACTCTACATTATTTTACCTGCTCTGTGCCATAGATTATAACCAATCCAGTCCTTTTTACCAGTTGAAATATCTTTAAAGCGGCAATAGGCCTACAACCCATAAAAGGCAGTTTTCCACTTGCTAAAAAGTGATTGCAGCATGTCACTGAAAGGTTATTTATGCCTCAAAATGACTTGATTTCATTGCCGCGGACGGCAATCACTTTTTGGCAGACGATCACTTTTTGTAGGACACCTGTCACATCAAATGAGCAGTTATAGCCAGTAATGGCTATAACTATGGGCGGATATAACGTTGTAGCCAATAAGGCTGCCTTCAAGTGCTGAGTTATGAGTTGTAACTGTTAACAGAAGCCAAAAGTCAGACACAGGACATGCATAATAGGATTGCTGATAAAATGCAAACTAGACAGACATTTTGTGTTATCTAATATATTGATAAAATGTGGGTCCAGACTTTAAATCAGTGTTGAACCTGTGGTTCAGACTATACACCTACATTTAGCCTATAGATTTTGCCTGAATGTTTGATTTGGTGATACAGAAACAAGACACTTTCTTGTTTGTGTTTTCTCATACTCGTACTCATGTACTCAGATGTATAATTTAATTGTACTGATATGGATTCAACCCAGTGCAGCTCTGTTTGAACCCCAATATGTTTTGTTTATTCTACTACAGCTGTAAGCCACTAGCTAAGGATCATGGTTGCCATGCCTTCATTGCTTTGTAAATTGTGATTTGCACAATCAAGAGTGTATATAAAGGTCAGTAACACTACTCTACACACCTAGGTCAATAACAGTGGAAAATTGGTGGACAGAAATGGGTAGTTTGTGCAACATCTCACCTTTTATATAATCTGACGCCACTACACAAACAACAATTGCGCTTAATGCTTAGGCTTGCATTTATACTACATCAAATCAGAATTTTCAAAATCCAGAAACTGCACTTTGTTAACAATCAAGGACTTGGGACAATTTATCATCATATGATAAATTGGGGGTTCTAGTTTTCTGGTGCCTCTTACTGTACATTCACATCCCAACCCTGCTTTTACAGCTTTATCCAGCTCTGTACTTTCAAACACTGATTTATCATACAATGACACAACTATTTTACCAGAATTTTGTTAGTTATACACCTTGTAAGTGATCGCTATCGGCAACCAAGGAATTGCAACAGCATCCGCAGTCTCTGGCTTATGGTGGCCTGTAATTTAATTTTAACACTAAATTCACATTTTCACAATAGAAAGTTATAATTAACTTCATTAACTCATACACATACCTCTTGATTGGGCTCAATAATATGGCTTTTATGCGGTTTAAAACTGCACTTTGACGACCCCAAGTGGCAGCAAGTGCTAATTTTTTTAATCTGAGACTAAATGGGGCTGCAGCTGACATGGTTTTCAGCTAACAAGTCATCAACTCAAGAAAAGGAACTAAAACGGCTTTCAACAGGACATTTATTAAAATATAATTTGATTACCAATGTAATTGTACAATATGTCTAATACAATATCTACAAATCAACCCCAAAATTGAGAGACAGGGACTGATGATATACAGGGTGCAAAAGCTATTGAAAGATGTTGAATCAGCGCTCTATTTCAACATTGATTTACTGTTAGTCTGCTATCTGGGTTTCATTCATTCTTTTGGCCAGGTGGGCCGTGTCAGACCACGTGCATGAGCACACTGGCTTTTTATCACCCGAGCAACCTACTCACACACCGTGTGACATTACCTAGATGAGCCATAATCTTACACCAAAGGTCACACTGAGTACTACTGTGACCTGGAGTTACATGACTCACAAACTGGTGCTTTTGGCTAGGCGATGTAATGGAGAGTAAACCACCTAAATCAATTTACCAACATATTAATCTGCAGGAATAGACTTTACCACCTTTTTAGGCTGACGTTAAGACAGGGGATTTTAGGGGGACAGCGTAATTCATTTTTTGCTCACATTGGTGGTTGTTAGGATGTTAGGACCTCACTGCTTCTTCTGCAGGCGTGGTAGATTTACCAAATATCTGTTTATTAAATAGCAGCTGGCCAGTGACAGGCTTCAGACTGCAGTGCGTGATTAGTGGAAACCTAAAATAAATCAGCTTTTGCGATGTGATATTACTGTCAGGCTCTACTAATGGAGATTCATGTTTTCAAGGTGCTACGTGAAGCATGTTTAAACATCAATATATCATTGTCATATTCATTTAAATCAAGTGTGAACAGCTAGCAAGGTACATGTCCAAATCTGTACATTCCTAACATATGTTATCTATTTTGGTAAACTCAATATATTTGATAAGGTGAATAGTTTTTTACACTTTCCATACATACTTTGTACATCCTGTAATCAAGCTGTTTGCTTCATTCAGATTCTTGTATTTTTCTCATTTGATATTACATTTATATTGATATTTTTATAGATTTAAAACATTTTATAATGCATATATTTAATATTTTTGCTATATTGTCACAGCATACATATTTTACATTCATTCATCCACACTTTTCATGCATATATTTCTACTTAACATGCTGTCATGCTGAATGTAACCCCCATTTGGCCTACTGTCATATTCTATTTTTCTTTGCAGTATCTTATTGCTGTTTGCTGCTGCAATGGCCCAACATCCACGTGGGGCACATTACACTTACTATCTGATATTATCTTTATCTTTTTTAAGTTATGTAAGTTGGACCAGACCCTGGTAAGCCCTTCTTTGGCCCTGCCGTGGAGAAATTAGCTCCTGCCTCAGAGAATGATGCAACCACAAGGTAGGAAATGACTCCTGCCCTCCACTTTCACCTTCCAATCACATAGACAATAGCATTTCCTACCATATCACAGTGTTGGTTACTGCAAGGCCCTGTGTCCCCCAGACACAGGGCCAATGTGTTCGACGCTTTTAGCTCTCCCAGTGGCCATGGTGGAGGTCTTGCTGTTGTTTTAAAAAAAAGCAAAAAAACTTTTTTAGATGTAGCTCCATAGCATGTAAGAAATTCTCCAGTTGCAAATTACTTGGGTTCAAAATGTGTTGCTCTGAGCCTGTTCTATCTGTATCTATAGACAATAATATAAACATATTATTGTCAACTGAATAAATTTTTTCCTTTAAATGTGAGCAAAATGTGTTTGAAAATTAGATTTTGAATTTGTACCTCTAAATTTCATTAATGCATAATAAAAGCATAAAAGTGTTTACTATGGTGCTCCATTTAGACCTATGTATGTATGTTCTGTACCGCACTGATGCATTTTGCTGTTTAAATGTATTTATTTACCCCCCTAATATGGTTCTGTAACTTCCTCTGGGCTGAGCTGAGCCACTGGCCACTGGGGGAGATCATATAGTAGGCTTGCATTACTGACACGCTGCATAATGTCATGCAACCATCCTCACCCCCCACTGTATGCATGCACATGTGCACACTTACATTTACACATTTGCATTGGCACAAATCCTGAATCCCAATTTCACCCCTGAACAGCCTCCCTCTAAATGTTAGACTGGCCAGCTCAGTCTTCGCTTTTAAGAAAATAAGAGGCACCTTTTCATCGAGGCATTCTCTTAAACTGACATGGTGTTATGTAATGTGGATAATGGCTGTATTTTGTTTTAGGAATTCATCTGTTTTATGTTCTTATTGTATATTATATGCTTAGAAAGATGCTATGCAAGTAGTTTTCTATGATAATGAGATAAGTCAAAGTCTATGAAGGCTCATCCCTCCTGATTAGAATCATATGCTTTTGTTGTTGTTGTGACCCATTGTTCTCTGTTACACCCACCCAGTTTAATCTTTATTGACAGAACAGAACAGACCAGAACAGTGAGGTACATAAGGGAGGTGTGGACTGATTTTGATCTCTGTTATGTTGTAATAAAGATAGTTTCCATTGAAATATCCCAGCTTATCGCAATGGTTATCAATCTGAATGCTCTTTATGCCCTTTCCAGTAAAATGAATGAATCATATGGTCTTCCTTGAAGCGAACATTGTTGGTGAATAGAAACTACACACAAAGCCAGCTAGCAGGTTTCTAGAAATTGAGAAGGATGATTCTTCCACTGATGCATTTTCAGCAATTAGGCTTGACCATGACACATTTTCTACACGAGGGGTATTTTCAGATTGTTGAAGGACACCAGTGGTATCTAAACAGGGGTGGTTTTTGCAGCATGTCTACCATACATCTGTCAAACCTTACATGGCTATCTGCCAGGGACACTAAGTCTGTCAAAGGTCAAGGCTTGTGGTTGGAAATATGCAGAATCACAGTAGAAAGAACTCGTTGTAAAGCAATAATAGGATTCCTTTCTTTACAAGCTTACCGTTGCCTCCCTTCTTTGCCTAAATATTCGTCTCTGTCTCTATTACTTTACCACGCTCTGACTGTTTCTGAAGCTGGGTTTCCAACCATTCATTTTATACAAATATGTATCATATGTATTCGCCTACAGGCCAAACAGGTCCACTGACGATGCGATAGCATTCGCACCGCACACTGCCCTCTCCCACCTGGATCAGAGGAACACTTATGTGCGGATGCTGTTCATCAACTACAGCTCTGGTTTAAATACCATAGTGCCTTCCAGACTCGTCACAAAGCTCCGAGACCTGCGCATCAGTTCCTCCCTGTGCAGCTGGATCCTGGAGTTCCTGAGGAGCAGACCACAGGCTGTACAGATCGGCAATGTCACCTCCTCCACACTGACACTCAGCACTGCTGTCCCCCAGGGATGTGTGCTCAGCCCCCTGCTGTACTCCCTGTTTACCAATGACTGCACAGCCACACACAGCTCCAACACTGTCATCAAGTTTGCTGACGACACCACCATCATCGGCTGCATCACTGACGGAGACAGTCGGCCTAAAGAGCAGAGGTGAGAGCCCTGACATCGTGGTGTCAGGACAACAACTTCCTGCTCAACGTCAGCAAGACCAAAGAGCTGATCGTGGACTACAGGAGGCTGCAGGGAAGGAGGCACGCACCCATTCACATTGAGGGAACAGCAGTGGAGAGGGTCAGCTGCTTCAGATTCCTGGGAATCAACATCAACGAGGATCTGAGCTGGTCACACCACACAGGTGTGGTCATGAAGGCAGCAAGACACCGGCTCTTCTTCCTCTGGCGGCTGAGGAGGTTCAGCATGGACTCCAGGATACTCACCAACTTCTACAGGTGTACCATCGAGAGTATCCTGGCTGGCAGCATCACAGCCTGGTACGGCAGCTGCAC
>CABFOQ010053013.1:12999-33493 GCA_900660455.1 Gephyroberyx darwinii
AGCAGCCAAGGACGAGTCACTAGGAAATTCTATTGGTGGCAAGGGAACAAGATAGACAGAATATCACCTAAGAGATGTATTGAGAAAATCAACAAAAAAGAAGCACCATGAACAGGCTATGACAGAGAGACACACACACAGATACACACACACCCTGCACAAATGTTGTGTTGAGCCAAGTTGTGCATTGTTTTGAAAATACAATACAAGAAAATACAAGAAATGTTCACTGCGTTGAGGTAAACATCAGTTGTCAGAATGGGAGACCGAATAGAGGCAGATTGTGTGTCCCTGCATGCTGGTATGGCCTGAGGGAAAAGACAAATCTTATGGTTTTAAGTTGTTTAACTCCAACAGGGCCCAACGTGGCCTGTCCTTATGCACGACTTACCCTACCCTAGGGTATGTCAATATGTCATACTTCTAAAACTACACTAGCTACAGAAAATGTTTACATTGCTATGAATTCCAAAGTATACAAGAATTATTGGTTGAAATAAATACACTTTTATTTTTCTGAACAAAAATGTAAAAAAAAAAAAAAAGGCTCATTTTACCCTGACCTCCACTAGATCATTTTCTCATATTCTACACTCCAGTCTTAATTCCCCCCTATGTTGGCTTCCTCTGTCTCGCCTTCTGTTTTGCTCGGCAACGGGCTACATTTATGCTCATTAAGTGTTCACAAGCATTTCCTAGAGACCTGGCATGTCTCTAGATTGGCTCGCACTGCCTCAGTATTTCAGCTAGACAGCTGGCTATGCCCTGTAATACCATTGATGAGGTAGAAACGCTCTGCTTCTGCATGATCAATGTCTTTGTTACCTGGCTGGCTCGTCATTATCAATGGCCGTGTTTGCACGCACGCAGTAATCTGGATACTGGCTCATATTCAGGATAGGCTGTTTTAACATGCTCTCCCATATCCCCGTATCCTCGTGTGTATGCACCAGTAAACACAATTTCTGCCTATCTGTGTTCTCCCACCACTAAGCTACTTACAACTACATGTAAAGATGCTGGATCTGAACCAATAATATGATCTCTTCAGGACTTTCCACCGCGTCTGCAGAAAGCCAGCATCTTGCAATTTTCCCACAGCTATACTCATGATACAATGCAAAAGTGAGCTTTAGCAGACTGTGAAAACCGCCGGTAAACGGGATAAGATAACAATGCGGGAATATCCCGTGTATCCGGGTTTCTCATAGCCGCGAGCTTATCCAAGTTATTGTAAACAGGTGATGATGATGTTTACATCCGCCAGCTTATTCACTGAATACTTGAGTGTCCTGAATGTTATGGGAGTATTAATGTGCATGCAAACATAGCCACTGAGAAAACTCGCAAGTGAGCTACTCAGATAACTATGTCTCTGAAAGCTCAGGGTTGGGAAATATTGAGTTTCCTACATGGAATTCCGGCTTGAATTTTTCCTAGGAGGAAGTCAGCAATGTGTTGACTATCTCTACCCTATATTATCCGCGGTTGTTGGGACACCCCAGTATTAGCAGTGGATAGACAGCCAAGCATCGCCAGAGATTAGCTAGGTAGCCATACCCTTAATGTACTGTTATCGCTAGCAGACTGCCGCTACCTGTGTATTAACAACATCTCCCCTGTATTCTCGGTGGGTTCTGACCTAACATTATCATTGTGAAGGCTTCCCAGCTCTGTCGCAGCATTAGCAGTCTGCAGCATGTTCTCCTATAGCGCTTCACTGGGTTTTAATTTGCACTCGGCCTACTGCTAGGCTTCTATCTACTGCCCCAACACTTCCCCGACTCCAGCACCCTTTCAGCAAACCACCACAAAAAAAAGAAACACACACACACACACACACACATTTATATGACTTTTAAGAGAGAATATCAAAATACACATCCACATCGTTTTCCCTCCAAGCTCTCACTCTTTACTTACTCTCTCTGCACAGACACACACCCTGCATCCCCATCCACTCTTGGACGCACACACACACACATCTCTGATAATAAAAAAAAAACTTCTCGTGATAAAGTGTGTGACTAATAGTTTGCCGGTGGCTTCCTCAGAAACTTGCTCTGCTCCAATGAGGCGATGGCAGTAGATTAGCTCTGCTAGGCGTAACCCCAAGTGATGATTGGCTGTGACCTGCTGTCGTTCTATGATCTCATCTGGACAGACCAGGAAGTCTGCACACAGCCTGCCTGAGAAATGAGCCTCCACGAAGCCCTGAGCGAATGATAAATGTGTGTGTGTGTGTGTGTGTGTGTGTTTGTGACGATGTGTGCCTGCCTGCTTTCATTTGTGTGTGTGTGTTTCCGTCTGCCTGTGTGTGTGCATCCATTTGCTGATATGCCAATGTGTGTGTGTGTGCAAAGCTGGAAAGGTAGAAGGCGAGTCAAGGAGTGAACATTCAACACACTCCATCATCTCCAGGGGAGTAATAATGAGTCTTGGAAGCTATATATCCTGGCCAAAGCCCAGTCTCCAGCTCCTTGCAGCAGGTTTAAGAGTTCAAACAGCCACTATTTGAATCAGGGCAAGTGGGCTATAGATGTAGATGAAAAGCGAGAGAGTGTGTGCGGGTGGGGAAAACATAGGTATGGCCAACCAGACAAAGCCTCTGTGTCTTTGTGTTTTCTTAAAGGATGATTCTCTTACACTGTCATATATCATCAATCTGTGATGTCCAATTCATTCTCGGGAGTTATTTTGTGTTGTAGTGTTGTAATTTACCATTTTGCTGTACCCACTTTACCGCAGCCTGCCTCGTCTACTTCTGCTTCAGTTAGTGATTTCTGACATTTCCCAGAATGCCTTTTGACAACCCCCAGAAAAAAAAGTGTGAACTTGTTACTTTCAGTCAAAGGTGGGCGTATGTTGCATATAAATAGCTGGAAAGTATGATCACTCAGCTGTGTTTACGATGGAAGCCACGCCACTCAGTCACAATGCAACAAAGAGGATACTGTCGGTGGAGAAATTGGTGTCTCCTCCTCTTCTACGATGGGTTTCTCCCTGTATGATTGTTGAACGTCAAAATGGTGATTCTAGAAAGAAGCTCTTTGATTCTGAGGGGCTGACACCAAAACCGATTTGTTTACTGTTGATGATTTAGTTAGATGAGAGATGTTCTGCTGTTAAACTCCATTGGAACTGCACTGGAAATACCTCAACATGACATTTGGCCCACTCGGAATAAAAAAGAAATACACCACCAAACAACAAAATGGACCCAAAAATGCATCACACATCACCAATAGCTGTTTTTTTTACAATGCCTTCGCCCTGATGTTTTTTGAAGCGTGCATGCCTGGAGGCGTGGATCACTAGAACAGCACAGCCATCACTCGGGACACCTAGTCTTGTTAACAGTGTTAAGTGCTTTAGGACGAGGGAGATTTTTTTCCTTTCAACTTTTATAGCACACAGCACAGCATTAACAAACCCTGCACTATGCTGCAGCAACCCAGAGCGCGCAATTTCATGTCTGAGCAGAGAGGCCATTTCCTATGCCTTCAGCCATTACTGCTTGGTTGGAGACAATGCTCTCATAGATCGGATCAGGACGGTTTCTCCGCAGAACAAAGCATTCCTCTCCATCTCCCTGCCAGCTCCATATCTCCATATCAATCTGACACATTGGACCAGCTCAGCAGTTCAGCCGTCGTGACATCGCGCCACAGCACATAATCTTTCTGAGATGGAAGGGCTGACCCCTGCGGTCTTGCCCCTTATTAGAGCCCATGGAGTCTTTGAGCGAGCCAGGGTACGCTGACATGAAGCATCGAGAGGTTGGGCTGAAGGCTTTACTGTTCCACTGTAGCGTTAAGCGCAATATATGACCCATAGATGGGGTTTGTTTCATCTCAGTTCAACTGGTGGATCGACGGGAACGTTGCTTGCATAAGAAACTGTGGAGCGGACTGTGTAGATGCTTATGGTGAGGGAGTTAGGGAGCCAAAACACAGATGAAGCTGGATAATGCTCAGGGGGGCGGAGTCAAAACAAATCTGACTCCAGTCTATGTAACTTTAACTGAGCATGATGTAATGTAATTTCCCTCCTCTGGAGAGCATATGAATATCTGAATATGAGCATCGGTCCAGACTGCGGTTTTCCCTCGCTTCATTTGGTTAATACTGGGCTTTCCAAACATGACGAATTGCTGGCTGTCAGATGTCAACATTCATCTACTTATACCCATAATCCCTTGTGTTTTGGGGTTATTTCCTGTAGTTGGTTTGGATTAAGTTCTCGCTCCTATCAAACCACACCACCCATTTGAATTCTTGCAATAACCACATGTCACATGTAAACCAGAGTATTGCCAATAGTCGCATTATTGTATGCATGTAAACATAGCTAGTGAGTAACTATCCACTTCTCCTGTCTGCAGCTGAGCATGCTGCAGGCGTATGAGTGCAACACTACAGTATCACGCTCCGCCAAACCTTAAATTACAGCTCTGAGCTTAGATCCTTTTTCATGTCTTCTCTAGCTTTGCTTCTTTTTTTTTTTTTTTTTTACTTCACAGGCAGTAGAGTATTTGGAAAGCATTGAAAAGTGCTTTTTCTCTAGGATTATTATTAGGGTTATTTCTAGGTATTTTCTCTATAATAGCCTGCAGTACACTTTTAACACTGAAACTACACTATTCACTGGCTCAGGGCAGTGAACAGACCTCCAGTCAGTGATCATCATAAGGCAAACCACCACCAATATCTTGTCCTTTGAGCCTAACCCGGTCAAATTATTTTCTCTATAATAGTCTACAGTACACAGTTCACATTAAAGACTAGCATATTCACTGGCTAAGGGTAAAAATCAACCCAACGCCCCCCTTTTCTCTCAGCCCGTGGCGGGTCTGAAGCTATTATAATGGGTGTAACCTACCGGGAGTAAAATCACTATGATGTAAAGCTACGATGGATGTAGTATAACATCTAAATAAGGCTTTCTCTTACAAAAGAACTATAGTAATCCTACAATCAATTTTACAAGGATACCAAATCAATATTGTACTAAAACAATATCTAATATCCCATGGGAATGTATGAAGCCTTGAGGGAGTGGCTCAGTCTCTTCTCAGAGAGAAGTTAGCTTAGTTAGCTTACCCTAGCTCAGGGTCCTGCCGATGGATACTAGCATCCTGCCTATATGTCCTATTCTCCTGGTCTACCTGTTCCTGTCCACTGATGCTGGTCATGTCTGTGTGTGTGAGTGAGAGTGCTTGTATGCGTGTGTATCTGCTATCTGTTCCAGGCTGCCGTGGGCGTTTGCGTTCATCCTACCTAGGCAGAGTTGGCGCCTACGTGGTTCCCTAGTCCTATGATGACACTGTCTGAGCTGCAGTTTGCACATCTGATCTGGACGTCCCACCCAAATAAACGTATGTATTGTGTATACGCTGCTTTCCCAAACTTGGCATCTATTGCACGCCCAACCGTCCTGGTAGGGGGATCCCTCTCTGAGTAGCCCCTCCCAAGGTTTCTTCCGTTTTTTCCTAAAAGTTTTTTTGGGAGTTTTTCCTTGTCTGTTGTCTCTGTTGAGGGTCCAAGGCTGGGGGGTGTTGTGTACCACCATTTTTTTGTTTTCACACTTTGGGCACTGTGAAGCCCTTTGAGACTGTAACAGTGATTAAGGGCTGTACAAATAAATGTGATATGATTTGATTTGATTAAAAAAAATCTATTGATATCATAGGAGATTAATACCATGAAGTAAGATGAGGTATAAACTCACTGTTGAGTACAGACACACTATAAATCCCTATAGGAATAATATAGTAATATTACAGAAAGCAGTTACTAAACTATTTAGTGGTATATTAGAAGGTTATATTCCATGGTATTAAATAGGTGTAAATTATGAGCTAGACATGCACCAATCCCAAGTCAGGGCTTCTCAAATGTTTTTGATAAGATTTAGCCCCAGAGACCCACATTGGAAGATTATACTTTGATTCATTGTTGAGTGTTTTAAAACTGTCTACCCTGTGGAGATAACAGTGGTGAGACTGTGATTAAAACAGTCACTCATACATTCTCTAATTGGGATCATTCACAGTGAATTAAATTATAGGGTAAGTAAAGTCTTCCTCATTTTGCTGGGGACCCCCGGAGGACCCCTGGGTGGGAACCAGCACCCAGTGAGCTGGTACTAAGCCTCAAACCAGCCCCCGGCATCAGCTGGCCAACCCGGGATACCCCTTTAGTTTCTACGGCTATATCTTCAAATGCTCAGCCTAACCGCGGAGCTTGAAAACATTACATGAGGTGATCTGAGGTTCTACGTTGCGAAGCACATCACGCGTAACTCTGTTCAACAACCTGGGGATTCAACGTTACCTCGCTTATCGGCGAAGGCGGCTTAACGTGCACACCTCGTAGAAGATAAAGCAAGACCTTTAACGAATAATTCAGCTCTTGTGGTGAATTCGGCAAACAGGCAACGCTTCATTTCAGTAGAAATATCAACTTTCGGAATCAGTTCACACTGCTCGCTAACCGCCCAGCACGG
Source organism: Gephyroberyx darwinii (assembly GCA_900660455.1). Classification (NCBI taxonomy): domain Eukaryota; kingdom Metazoa; phylum Chordata; class Actinopteri; order Trachichthyiformes; family Trachichthyidae; genus Gephyroberyx; species Gephyroberyx darwinii. The sequence continues at coordinate 19,507 of CABFOQ010053013.1, forward strand.
TGTATTTTGTTGGAAGAGGATTGTGAGAGTAACGGGCGAACCGGTTATAAAAATTGAATATTTTAATGTAATTAGCGCTGCTTGGAGGATTATATACATGCCGAAATGAAAACTCCCAATGCTTAGGTATTTAGGTATTAAGCCAATATCTCGGAGGTGTGTACGTTTGCCGACATGCGAGCTCTCATTAACTTGCCATATTTTTGAATGAGGTTTGGCGTATCGTCTCCCCATAGCAAGAAAAGCGCCGCGCGCACCGAGGCTACCATTGATAACGTTATATGTCCTCGCAAACGATGCTAAAGTCTGTCCCACACAACCCTGGCTACTGCGTCAAAAGTATTGTTAATAAGCTGCGCATCCATTCATTTAAAAAAGCTCAATAAATTTCAACCGGTTATTACTGTATGTTTTTTTATTGCCTATTATCCATGAAGAGTGAGGAAAAAAATTCAACTGCGACGTGGAATCGAGAGCTAGGTGTTCGAAAATGTGGGTTTGTTTACCTTGCCGAGGAGCGGAGGGCGAAGGCTTTCCTCAGGGGCAGCAGGGATGCGGAGAGCCAGGGATGATGCGCAGGAGGCGGGGTGATGCTGCTCGCTCTGCCGGAGAGACCAACACCGTGTTTTAGATAATGGAAGCGTCCCCAGCTTTGTTACTGTCCTGCTTCTGTCTCTCCCTCTTCCTCCTCTGAGTATCCTGACCACCCTCCTCCCACTACCCGGTATGTAATTTTAGGCAAACCGCATTCAGCTCTCTCGCTCTCGCTCTCGCGCTCGCTCTCTCTCTCTCTCTCTCTCTCTCTCTGTCCCTCTCGCTCCAGCGTACACCAGCCTACCGCTTTCTCATGCTCCTTTAATCTTCCCCTCCTCCTCATCCGCATCCCTCCTTCCTTTCTCTCACCTTCTGCTCTCCTCCTGTCATATTCTGTCATATTTGCCAGAATAAGACTACACGACTTCCGGTTTTACCTTTCAAAATAGAACCCCTTATTGAAGAACGTGTAGTGCAACGTTTTAGCAAAGTAACCAATGTGGAGATAAATTACATATTTAAGTAGGAGCTAAATGAAAATACAATTATTGCCTTGTCCCCAAATATTCTTTTACATGTCCTTTTCTAGAGATGCGCCGATTGCAATTTTCTTGGCTGATTCCGATTTTGGCCGATTCCTATTTTCTATATAACAACACACCTAATGTCATTTATTTACATCAAATGTTTTCCATTACCTAACAAAAATGCACCAGATTACAGGACCTTGACCTTTTTCTCTTTTTTTACACATCTCAAAATAAAAAAGGGGACCAGGTTACAGGACCTCCAACTAAAAATGAAGTGCAGTATATGTATTTTTCCAAATGAAAACCGGTGCAACAGGTAATAGAAACAGAAGAATATAACAAGGCACCTTTATTGTCAACATATGTATAGGCCTAATGCAATCACTTGAACATTAACCCTCTAAACCCAAGAGCGTCCGTCATGTTCCAATCATTTAAAATGCATCAAAAACAGAAAATCAAGTTCTGAACTTTGTTTTTATATATACTTCAAGTTGTCATCAACTAACCGGAATTGGAAAACGTTGGTCGCGATGTTGACATTTTTGTAGTTTTTCGAAGTTCAAATTTACCTGTAGTCCTAAAAATGGCTGGACCGCCGAAGCGCCCCCACTTTTACAACTTTATGGAAACTGTCAGATTATGCAGTGAAAAATCCTGACACACCATGTATCGTGGAAAGTGCCGATGACATTGTCCCGTTTTTTGATTGAAATCGCTAGTTGTCGTTTGATAAAAGAAGCCTCAAATCAACTTCACTACATAGCGGGACCTACCGAGCCGTTACTGCCGGGGAGGGACACAGTTTCCTTGGAGGGAGTGCATCTAAGAGTCCGTTGGGAGAACTGACTGGTTTACGCAGGGCTTTCTCCTTATAAATTTGACAAGTGTTGTTGTCTGATCTTATTAGACTTCTTTAAGGGTCTGTGTGAAGTACGGGGTCTTTTCTCTTGTATTTTGAAAGCCGAGCGTTAGCTAAGACAACGGGGACGTTTTGTTGTAAAAGTTGACACTGAAGGAAGGAGACTGAGAAATGTTGTCGGTTAGTCTGTGCCGCTATGCGCGCGACGTGAACCATGTGCATGTGTGTTTTGACCAGTACAGAATCGGCTATATCGGAGACTGATCGGCCGGTCACCGGTCATGGCCGATCAAGCTGAAAATCGGCCGATCGATCAGTCCATCTCTATTCACATGTCCTTATAGGCCTATATCCATAGTCATGAAATAAACAGAAATAAATCAGAGTTTATCTGCAGTCTTCCTCAAAGGATTCCAATCTTTTTTTTAAAAAGTATTTTACCTTTTAATCCGAAGTGAGGCAACATGTTAGCTCATTAACTGTTGCATGTTCTGCAGTCTGTGGTTATCACATTGCATTTTCTGAGAGTGGACATGGCACCAAAAAACTGACGTCAAATCAGGAATATCTAGGGCTGACAAAAATTCACAAAACATACTGCTGACAACATGGAAGTATGTCTACTATCTTGACTGACAATGTCCATAGCATATTACAGCTGTTGTGTGTAGCAGTTTTAAACATTAATATATCATAGAGATTGTCAAATTATTTGCAGTACTTTGGTACAATTACCTTAAAGAAATGAGACAACGGTAGAGACGATTGAACCCTGTTGCTTCCTGTGCTCCAATCTTCTGGCCGATGGTCTTGTTTGTTTGTGATGATTATACTATTATATAATGTTTTAAACTTAACATGATAATGATTTACTGATGTTAACGGTCTGTATCGCTACTCTTTATCACATGTATAACCTTTAACACATTGGTCCTAAAACATAGAATTGGGCCAACTGGACTGAGTCAAAACTTTTATTATGAAGACCAAATCCCCTGACTTCCGGTAGCGTTCTTGTTCTCTCTGGCTGGCTTGACGCAGCTTCTCCCTTCTCGGATGAAGCGACGGCACATTGCCGGGCCTTTTGTTGCCAATGCCTGCCTGCCTGGCCCTGAGGCACAGCGCTCCCTCCTCCCCAACCCCTTCTCCCAAGGGAGAAATAAGATGTGGGATACACCCCTCCATTCAACCCCTTTACACAGTGTTGGGTAACGCATTACAGTGATACCATTAATTTCCATGGTAAAATGTAACAAATTCATATTTCAATTTCAGTAATAAAACCAATTATCTGTTTATCAAAAAACTATCTCGTGATTATCCCATGGTAATGGTAGAACTGTTTATTGTCTCTGGGTGGAAGTAATCCCATTACTTTGATTATATCCAGTAAAAAGAAGACAGAACATTGGACATTAACACTGTTTGGTTTTCTTGGTCATTCACATGAGAGGAGACTGATTTATCCTGGTTTTAGAAGGGGAGAGAGGATGGAATCACTAATTTTGGGGGTAATAAAAGTCATATGATGAGTACTGTAATTAATTACTTTTCCCAGGGAGTAATAAATAAGGTAAAAGCATGACTGTTGAAAGGAGTCAGGAGTACTAGTGAGTAATCGATTGCTTTTGCCCTGCTCACACCCCCTTAATAATTTCATCTCCACTGTTATTATTACACATCCACATCCCCCTTCCAGCACCTGAGCTCCCATGGCTAGACACTCCAACTACACACACACGCACACACGTCATTAGAACATGGTTGCCAATTACACGGGCAAGGTTATGTTCTGACAAAATACATGAACAGACATGAACCAGGGCGAGCATAATAATAAAGCTTTTAAAGCAAAGTCCTGGATAATTGCTAATTACGCAAGTGACAATGTCTCAAGGAAGACTGATATGTGTTTAATTAATCAGCAGTAATTCAGGCTTTCATTCAGCAAATAATGAGCCTGTGCCCAACTTTATGCATAAAAAGCACAAATGTATCTGAATTGACTTACTCCATACTCCATATAAGAAAGTGGGAATAAACAATAAAAGGGTAAGATTAGGGGAAATTGACTCGAAAAAAATCGGTATGCCAGCTCAGAGCAGCAAACAGAGCCAGCCTTATTCCAACACCGTCTAGGCAGCAGGGCAGCAATTGGATCTCACAGTGTTCAGTGTGTGGCTGCAATGAGAGAGAGAAGGAACAAAGCTGTTATTGCATTTCAAAGTGCACGTATAAGCCAATGTCTAATAAAAAATTGAAAAAAAAAAGAAAAAAAAGAATCTGTGTTCATTTCACCATAAAATACATGCATCAGGTATGTCAGCATACCTACCTTTAACTGCTATGTTGTTTTATACTTCGTAGTGGTAGGTCAACCACTGTGACAGTTTAAACATTTTTTAGGAAGGAAGCTGCAGACAACTCCAAAATGAAAGTGCTATATTTAAAGTAATAATCGGTGACATTTTAAAATAAATAAATGTCTGTTTCGCTACTTGATATCACTGATTGATATAAGACTGACAATAATTATTCAACATATAGCCAGTTCACACACTTTTGCCGCTTTTACATGGAGGTCTTTCCCGGGAAAGATACAGGAAGGAAGCAACAGCTTATCTGTCTTTTTGCCCCATGGTCGACTCTAAGGCTGTAGTCTGGAAGGCTCGTCCCGCCCCTCATCTCTCAGCCAATCACAAGTCACCAGCCTCTTCCCAAGCCAAGCAACTGTGTTGGCCAGTTTAGCACGCTAGCTTTAAACAAACTTTTTGTTTGTCAACAAGCTGACTGTATCTAATGCCGCTGCAAAGGCAATTCTGAACATAATTATTAGCATATCTGGAATGTTTGTTTTGTTATCAATTGTTTCTTGGCTAGCTTGCTCTGATGCCAAGCTAAAGCGCAAGTAGCTAGCTGGCTGCCTAGCATCTCTGCTGCTAGTTTGCTAGCTAGTTTAATTTAATTCAGTTCATTAAAGTTGGCCCCTCAAACAATGTGGGGGAGGGGGGTGCACATTGTTTCGGTGCAATATATTTGTCAAGTTATAGGATGCTAGCTTCACTGCTGGTTGGTGGTGCATCCATGTTCCTCCAGCCTCCTGACAGGCTGATTAGTGGTCTGTAGTGCCTCCGAGGCTGGTCTGAGTCAAGAGGGAAGACAGATTCCTGAACTGCTGATGTGATTCACTACTATCCTAACCTCCTTTCAGGCTGGTTTGTCAGAGGCTGATATGAAACAATACTACTCACTGTGCTAATTCACACTGCACCGCACTTCCAATAGCCACACTATGATAGACAAGTGATGTCCAGTGTTGCCAGATTAGACTGACCGCTTTCCACCCAATCACGACTCAAAACCCGCCTATTTAAAAAAAAAAACGCCCAATATTCAATGTCACTATTGTCCATACTGTATATATCTTAGCATATTCATATCTATCCCATACTGTTTATTTAATATTTATATTAATACTATACATATGTACATACTCTGCACTTTACTACTCTTTGCACTTCTGGTTAGATGCCAAACTGCATTTTGTTGTCTCAGTACTTGTACTCTGTGCAATGACAATAAAGTTTAGTTGAATCTAATCTAATCTAATCTAATTTAATTTAATCAATAATAATTTGGCTACCGGAAACCATCTAATCTACTATGATGTGCGCAAGGTCATATTTTAAACTTCAATGTCTCTGAAAATACATGTATTTTGCATAAAAAGTTCATAGACAAATCAAAATAAAATATAGAAATCAGACCAGCACAAACAACAGCGTGCTCTCTCCCTCTCTCTCTACAAAAATACAGTAAGAACACAGGATGCCCCCATAGCGAAACAGCGCCACAGTTTTTTTTTCTACAAAGAACAGTAGCCGCCTAAGCTCATCTACTCATTCCTCTGACCATAACCATGATGAGAAACAGCAACCTTCACAACATTAGAATAGAACACCCAAATAGAATAACATGACATAACAAGAAATCAACAGAAACCAACTTGTTGACAATACTGTAGCATACTCGGCGCGCTATGGACAATCATGCAGACATCAGACAGTTAAACAGGATACCGTGCCATGCTTCCACACCGAATCAAAACCAGAACTCCTCGCAACTCTCATTCACGACTGACAGACACAGACACACACACACACACACACACACCAGAAGGCGCAACCCTTCCCACACACAGTAAACAGAGAACAACAACAACACTTAACAACTCATACTGGACACGCTACAATACATAACAATAGTAGCCAATCAATTAAAACCAGCGGCAACAATAAATGCAAATGGTCTTACCTTAAACACAGAATCCAACATTGACTTTTCCTGCTGGCTTGTCCAAAACATTAAGCTCCAGGCAAAAACATTGGAACTCCAGCTGTGCAGCAGAATAACTTCAAGAACTATGCACAGTCAGTGTGCAAACCAGGAGAGCTGGCTAATACATTGATGAATCAAATTGCCTGGGAGATTTGAAAGTAGCGGAGGTCCATCCATTCCTGTTTAGGCCAGAGCGCACATCCATGAGGCCAGACAGGAGAGGCGGTTTCATGAGGTTCCTCATGTCATCCTTCAGCAGCATCACTTGGGAAAATGCTCCCTCCACATGAGCGTTGGATATTGGCAGAGTCAGCAATCTGATGGCCCCCAGTGCTAATTGCTGAAAGCACTGATTCCCCCCAGCATCTTTAAAGACTTCAACCTCCAGCCAATATACGTCGATGGTCTGATCGCTCGAGAAGCCTGCCGATGCGACATTTCTCCACTGGCCCTCTAGGGTATCGACTGGGCATGAGAAAAACTCACTGGGCAAGTCTCTAACTCCTGGCCTGTTTGTAGTAGACATCACAGACTTCAGGCAAGGAGAAACACTGCACTGTGATTCCCCTCCTTCACTTCAGTCAACATTTCATTCAATTCCAGTAGCTCTTGGAATGTGGTACCCAGGTCTGCGTCTTGGGGTGAGAGGTAGATGCTGGAGGATTTCAGATCAAGTTCTCTGAGATGACTGTCGTTGTTCATTTGGAATACGCTGGGCTTTAGGACTCTTCTGAATGTAGAAACATACAGTCTTTCATGAAACACACCCAATGTGTCCCGTTTCTAGCTGGAAGAACTTGTTCATGGTTTTGATTTCCATCAAAATGGGCCTGAGAAACTGCACGTAGATGTTATTTGATTTGTCACTGTACATTTCTTTCAGTAGCCTGGCTGAATAGCAGTGTTCTGCACTGGAGACGAGATTGAAATGTAGTTTCACTGCATCTTCTTGATCTAAAATCCTATCGATGCAATCAAATATCATTAACCAACGAGTAGAGCTAGATGAGAGTAATTTCAGTGGACACAACCTATCATTTATCGTCTCATAAATCCAGTCTGGCATTTTGCAGAATGAGTGAACCAGTTGTAGGTTTCTCTTATCGTGTACTCAACATTGCTAGGGAGAAGCGACATAGCTCCATTTGCAACTATATCAAGCGAATGGCAAACACAGCAGATGAGTTGTAGATTTAGGCTGCTTTTGTTTGAGTAACGTGAAGACAGAATGTTTTTTTCCAACCATAATACTTGTCCCGTCTGTAGCAATCCCAACCATGCTTTGGATGTCAAGACCATACTCTCCCAGGAAGGCAACGATCGCATCCGTTATCCCACTAGCATTAGTGTCGTTGAATTCGACCAGGCCCAAGTAAGTGCTGATAATGTTGTCGTGTTTCAGTGACCGGTACTTCACACATAGGCACAGGAGCTTGTTCACCGATCGGTGGTTTCATCAAGGTAGAGAGAGTAAGGAGACTCACCAATATCTTCCTTTACAGTTTTTTCCGATTGCTAACTCGCATTGGTCCATACTGAGGACACTTTTTCAAAACTCTTCACACAGTTAGCACAACAGAAGTCTATGCAAACAAAACCATGACTGACTCTTGCCTTGCTTTAACACAAAATGCATTGGTTTAACACAAAAGACATTCAATGATCTTTGATGGTGACTTGTCACACTCCTCCCCCCTTGAAAAAAACCTAAACAGGTGAATCAATTAAGCTAAAAGATGTTTTCCCTGTTTCCTGGTCTGAGGCAGTGAAACCATAAGTTCTATGGTTCGTCACTTTCCTCCTCAATGATTTTTAGAATCTTGTGAAGTTGTTCCTTCTCCAACTCCTCCGCAGTAGGATAACAGGGTTTTATCTGAGCCACATTCACTACTCTGTAATCCTCTCCAGAGTCTTCTAAGACAATCTCATAAGTCAACGTACTGACTTGGCTGACAATATGATAATGTCCTTTCCACCTTTGGGCAACTTTGGTAGTAAAGGACGTGACTGCTTTCGAATAAGGCTGGGATTTTAACCAGACTCTGTGGGATGTCTAGATGTAAGCAGGATCGTCTGAAGTGCAAGGTCTGGGATAGAGTAGCACATCCATGGGATTTCGAAGAGTGCGGTTGAGATTGAGCTCTGCTGGTGTTAGACCAATAGACTCATGAACTGCGAAGTTCAGAGCAAACCGGAACTCCGGTAAATGTTTGTCCCAGCTTTTGTGGTTTTCTCCCACATAAGAACCTATCATTGATTTCAGGTTGCGATTTATTCTTTCCGTCATATTTGTTTGTGGATGGAAAGCAGCGGTCCTCTTGTGGGACCTCTCCAGATGCCTTCATCCGATATTTGCAGATCCATCGCCATCTCTCACTTTACAGGTAGAACGGTGGCACAGGTGAGTAGATAACTGTTAGGGGCATTAACTGGAGCTCTGGACAGGGCATCAGGCACAGTACTGTACTTTCCTTTACGATATTCCACTGTAAAGGTGAACTCCTGCAGGCAAAGAGCCGATCAGTTGAGGCGACTGCTGGGTCCTGAAAACCCACACCAGAGATGAATGATCAGTCACCACCATAAAAGATCTTCTCTCCAGATAATACCTCCATTTCTCTAGTGCCCACACCACTGCGAGGCACTCCTGTTCGGTGGTAGAGTAATTCCTTTCTGCTTGGTTCAAGCTCTGCCAGGACCTCCTCTGTCCCAAGCCCAGTTTGTTGAGCCAGTACTGCACCCAGGCCAACATTGTTTGCGTCAGTGTAGACAATAAAGGGAAGACTGAAATTCGGATGGCCAAGCATGGGTGTTCTTTCAGAGCATAAAATGGAGCTTGATAAGATGAGCTCCAGATGAACTTGTAACATCACAAAGCGATGGAACCAGCCTGCCATTCCAAGAAATCTCTGCAAATCCTTGAGGTTTGTAGGAACAGGGAATTCTTGGACTGCCTTTGTTTTCTCTATATCCACCTCTACTTCAGCAGCGGAAACAACATGACCAAGAAACTTGAGGGAGGATCTGAAGAACTGACACTTCTTCATATTGACCGTGAGGTTTGCCTCCCTCAGCTTGTCAAAGACTGCTTGTAGATCATAGTAGTGCTGATTTATAGAGGAAGAATAGATGATGATGTTATCTAGGTAGACCATACAAAGCTCTCCCAACACTCACTCCATAAGCCTCTGGAATGTTGCTGGGGCATTTTTTAGCCCAAAAGGCATGACTTTAAATTGAAAGAGGCCAGATGGGCAGATGAAAGCTGTTTTTTCTTGACTGTCTTTGTCCATCTGGACCTGCCAATATCTGCTGTTGAGGTCCAGTGTAGTGAACATTGATGCTCCAGCCAAAGATTCCAGTATTTCTTGTATATTGGGCATTGGGTAGGCATCAGTATGAGTTGCTGCATTCAATTTACGGAAGTCAACGCAAAACCTTGGTTTGGGGTTGTTTTTCTTAGGGACCATGACAACCGGTGCTGCATAAGCAGATGATGAGGGCTCAATGATGCCTTCAGACAGCATTTCATCAGTGTGCTCCTTCATAACCTGAAGTTTGGCGGGTGAAACACGGTAAGGTTTCTGTTTAATGGGTAGCTCATGTGTTATAAGGATTTTGTGTGTGAGGACATTTGTGCATCCCAGTCTTGATGTACATACATCCATGTTATCTTGGATCTGACGATGTAACTGGCCTTTTCCAGAGTCATCCAGATGGGCATGTTGGATCACCATGTGGATCTGCGCATTCTGGTGAAGAAGCCATTTCACATGGGGCGACTGCAGAATAGAAAGCCACACATGCCTTTGAGCTATTTTCAAGTACTGGTTCTTTCAGGAAGTAATATTTCTTCTCCTTCTTCTTTCTTTTAAACCAGTAGGTGTTCTCACAAACATTAAACTGCAGACCAGAGAAGAACAGATACTCCAATCCCAACACTGCGGGGAGAGCAAGACTCTGTAAAGGAAAGACCACAACAGGTAAGTTCACAGTTTGATCCTGTATGGTGAACTCCAGTTCACTCTAACCCATGGGATGTCTCCCTCCCCCATCAGCCAAGTAGAGCGGACCTTGAGTCCAAGGTTTTAGCACATTTTTTCTACCTTTCACTCCTAACCAGTGCTGATGGTCAAGGTACAACCAACAGTCGTGGAAGCGACTTGGCAGGCGGTGGGGTAAGTTTCATAGGTCGGTTAGCACAGACATCAGAGTGAGTGTACTGAGGCTATGATGACCTGGTTTGTCATTTGTGTTGTGATTGTACTGGGAGGTTGAAGGTTTAGAATATTTACTTTCCCTGGCTGATACTCAGGGCATGAAGATGGGGGGTGTGTACCTTTACAGCGCCAACAGAACACTTGTGAAGGTTTAGCTGGATTGGGCTGGGGCGTCGAGGGTAAAGGGTAAGATGGTTTATGGTTATTGTGGTCAGGTTTTAACGGTTTGTGCAACAACTTCTTCCTCTGTTCATACAGCAGCTAATTTTCCCGGTCCTTCTCCAGCTGTTGACCAAGACGCACTAGAGCATCCACAGATGTCACTCCATTGTTCCTTAACTGGCTGGCCAATTGCGGCTTGATATACTTGAGTATGAGTTAAATGACCTCCCCTTCCTCAATCTCTGGCTTCCAGCGTTTACATAGAGATCTGTACCCATATGCAAAATCACGTATGCTCTCTCCCTCCCCTTGGACACGAGTCCATACTCTTTCTGCTAGCTCATCCTGGTAATCTTCTGTCAGGAAGGCAGCTCGAAATTTGTCCCCAAACTCAGCCCAAGTGGTGATCTCCCGACGTTCCACATCCCACTAGTCGCGTGCTGTGCCATGTAGTACGTTACGGATAGTGGCCATGAGCTCCTCGTCTGTGAGTGGGTGAACAGCTAGGAAATCATGACATTTTTCAAGGTACATCAATGGATGTAATTTGATTGGACAATTCCCTATTGATCTTACTCCTGTTTCTGCATGAATGACTGCATTTCCAGGTGTAGAGACAACTCCATCTGAACAACCTGGATACACTGTGGATTGGAACCTTGGCATGGTTGTCACAACTGGTTGATGAAATATGGTAGGTGGATGAGGAAGAGTCTGAGCAGCTGTATGGACCAGTGAGGCTGTATGTAATGGGCCTGTAGAACATTTAATGGTCTGGACCTCTGCAACAACAGTGCTAAGCTATGCTATGCAATGGGCTATTTCAGTGTCCATATTGTTAATCACAGATGATATTGGAGGAAGGACTTCCTTAATATCTTTTAACAGTTCTGTATGATTATGTTTGAGGCGCCAGTTTAGATTCACTGTCAATTGATTTTGAATGTACTCAAAGCGTTTATCCATTTGTTGTTTTGTGTACAGGGCTGTGAATGTTCAGTTCTTCCATGTTTTTTTTCATACAGAGCTGCAAGTGTTCCAGAAACCTCTCAGAATGAGTCCTTTAGCTCCTCCTTGTAGCAGGTTTGTTCCAATACTGTCATATCTTTTTGTCCAGAAGTCATGGTTTCATCCATTGGTGGGGTTGATGGTGAGTGTGACTGTGGTAAAGGAATGAGAGGATTGGCAAGATCAGAGAATCCACATAATTCCATCTCTAGTATGAAGTAGTTGGTTTGAAGAGTGTCTTGGGCCTGTGTTTGAGTGCCCATGAGAGTTTCTGGTTTCTGAGAGCTGGATCCTCTCTCAGATGCCATTTTAGAATCGTTTAATGTTTTGAGTGTGTCCAAAATTAAACTTGGTATTTTCCATACACTGATACTTGACTCAGTTTTTTGTTTTTGGGTTCACAATATCTGGAGTGCCACTTTTTTATGTGACCTGCAGTGTCAGCAATGTCCCAGACTGAGGCTGAAAGTCCACCACCTGAAGAACAAGCTGCATGCTTCTCGGAATCCGCCTCCGCCGACTCCACTTCGGAAGAAATACGACAGGTCAAAAATCAACCAAAGTGAACTCCCCCGCTTTGAGAAGGTCCTGAAAACCTGGTTTCAGCACATCACAGGCCCTGGCAAGAGAAAGCGGAGAACGCCAAAGCATGTGACCCATGTCAGCCAGTGGATCATTTTTATGACGAAGAAATGCCTGAAATGACTTTGGGTTTTTTGAGGGACAGAGACAGGCTCCTCGAATGGGGAGAGGGCCTGAAGAGGCATGCCGTGACAACCCAGAATGTCATCACTGCCTGACATCAAAGCTCCCTGTGAACATATACAGGAAGCTTTGTTCACACTGCAGTCCATGGTGAAGAACTCCAGGAAGGACTTGCAGTCCCACAGATAAGCCGTCCGCATCAAAAAATCAAGTATGCTCGTCAACCCAGCCCACACCACTGCATCATTGCAGAAGGCACAGGAGGAGACTCCAGCTGCTCTCTTAACCCTCGAGAAAAAATCAACCAAAGAGAACCTTGAGTGGTTTTACGGTCTGCTTGGGGGATTCATTGTTTGCACCACTGGCCATAGGAAGGGGGTCAACGCTAACATGACGGTGGAGAAGGTGATCTCTGCGCAGTTTGACAGTTCAGAGCGGCGGATAATCAGGGTTACACAGCATAAAACCAAAGACACATTTGGTCACGTGCTGGTTCCACTGACCAAGGCGGAGTACATGTGGTTTCACCCTTTTTGTCCCTTATGGCGATTCCAAACTGCTCTTCTCCAACAGCATTGGGGGCCCATTCTAGGACGTACTCAATGGCTTTCAGAACTGCTGGACGGAGTTTGGCCTGCCGGGGACACCAACCTTCTCCCTCATTCGCAGCAGCAGGGAGATCCTTGGAGCAAAACAAGAAAGCAAATGTTCACTGAATGATGTGCCACTCCACTGCGGAGAAGTTCTACGAGGCCGACTTGGACTTCAATGAGGCATTTGAGACCCGGAAGGACACCGCCTTTGCCATTGCGGAGAGCTGTAACAAAAACAGGGGTGGACAACAGATAGACAGTGGTGACATGGACATTGAACAGTCACAAAGTTCCAAAGAAGACGAACAAAGGGACAAGGACAATGAGCATGGTTTGATGAGGAGTGGAAACAAGAGGGCTAGAGTGCAGCAGGACAGTGGAATGACAAGCAGCAAGGGCAAAAAAAAGAAGACAGGAAAGAAGAGGAGGAAGCAGGAAAAAAGCAGGACTTCAGGAAGCAGTGAGCACATGCCCAGTAAGAGAAGAAAGTCCAAGATGATTGAAAGTGACGAGTAAAGTGCTGGAAAGGTGAAAGTGGCCTAATGGATAATGCACTGGCCTCCTAAGCCAGGTATTATGGGTTCCAGTCCCATCTGGAGTGCCACTTTTTTATGTGAGGGTTTGACTTTTGCTGGAGTGCCAGTAAGGGTAGGCCCTTACGAAAGTTTAATCAGTCAAGAACTGGTTAGTCAAACAGCCCCAAAGGATGCATGAATACAATTTAAATCATGGGGAATAACCAGTCTTTCACAACGCATGGAAATATAAAAATGGAACAAAACACTCAACAACAATACTCTTCAATGCAAACGTAATTGTAGCAACTCGCTACCATACCGGGGTCCGTGACAGACAGAGACACAGGAGAGCAGAGTCAACAGGCCAGCAAGGCCGCTTTATTTGCACCACAATAGTCTTACGCAACATAAAGCTGACCCGGGTTAGACGGCAGCTTCCTCGGCGCCGTCTCCAGCCGCCGACGCCCCTCCCTCGGTCCCGATGGGCCAGCCGCGGAGCACCAAGGCTGCCCCAGCC
>CABFOQ010053017.1:9887-22855 GCA_900660455.1 Gephyroberyx darwinii
CTGCAAATCTTGTGCTTGTGTAAATCCAGACTGCAAACAGCTGGCACTACCGTTTCACTGTAAATTGTTGCAGATCTCAACACTCACACACACACACACACACACACACACACACACACACACACACACACACACACACACACAGGCACACACCTATTCATGCCAAGTCTCCAACTTCTAGCAGGATAAATTGAGTCTTGGAAAGACAAAGTGGCAACATAATAAACCACATGTCTTGTTCAGGACGAGGTAAATGTTTACCTGCGTTGCTCCGTATTGTTCTGCTGCACACAAAACATACATTACATTTCCATAACCTGCTTTACACAAACGTGCATCTGGCGTGAACTTGCTATCGCTCTATCTTTATCTCTCCCCATGCACACACACACACACACACACACACACACAGACACCAACTGTGCCTGTATAAAGCAGTCCCACAGGGAGCCCTTTGTCCCATAATGCCAACATGGGCCTCATTAGAACGGTCCCCAAGGTAACCCCGCGGGGAGGTGAGGAGGCCGTTTGATTGACAGCGTTGGCATTCAGACATAGGAGGTGGAGACAGTGTGGAGACAGCTCAGCGAGGTCACTGTCATGGGAGAATAAATATGGATGGACCAGCGCTCATGAAATCTGCGGCACATAGCTTACTACCTCAGTCACACACACACACACACACACACATAGCGAGGACCAAGGCCACAGGGTGAAGGACCAGGGTGAGACAATGGTATGTGGTGTGGACGTGTTAGTGACTGCTGAGGGATGAAATAGACAACACCTTGTTCCCTAGGTCACATGAGCTGCATGGGGGTTCCCTCTTATAGTAAGGAATGGCACCACGGTGGCATTAATACCCCTCTCTCACCACTCCCTATGACACTTGCTTCACAGGATTACCGACGAGTGCTGGTGACAAGCTGAGACAAGGACGTCACATTTGGGATTTCAGCCGGGACATTGTAAGAACCAGACACACTGATGTTAGCTAGAGACGCAATCTGTGTGGTGAGACACGCCAGAGTCAAATTCAGTGTCTAGACCTGCTAGATTGATCCGATTTTGTCAGCAACACTTAAGGGTGTTTTTTGTCAACACTTAAGCTACTGACTTTGTCTTTGTTAGTTGATGACAGGTGTAAGACAATGGAAGGAAACTCAGAGCGAACTCTGTCCCACGTCAGTGCTCGCGGCAGACAAGAATGGATGTGGACTAATACGATTACGACTCATTTCTGCCAAACTGAGGGGAAAGCAGCTCAGGGAGAAACATGTCCACGCGCATAGGCACACACACAAACACCCACACACCCACATCCCTACACACACACACACACACACACACACTCTGCAGGCAGACAGGCAGCTGCTGATTGAATTAAGGTGAAATTAACTGGGAACTTTGTGAAAGTTGTGCTGCTTTCCTGGAGGCGACAATCCGATTAACTTCATTAACATACCTGGCTGGAGCCTCGGTGCTGGAAAGACAGACACACTGACAGAACGACAGACATACTGACAGAACGACAGACACACTGACAGAACGACAGACACACTGACAGAACGACAGACACACCGACAGAACGACAGACACACCGACAGAACGACAGACAATGTATGGATGTATGCCGGAGAGGAGGGGATGGAATAATAGAGGGATGAGGCAGTAGCCAGATGGAGGGGTAGTGGGGAGGTGAAGGAGGGAGGAGGGAGTTGGAGGTAAGGGCTGTGCAGAGTGATATCTGCAGTGTGCAGGGTGTGAAGCGTGTCATCTGTCTAATAGAAAACCTGTGTGAGGCCGAGACTGAAATGTGAAAATCTCTCTCTCTCTCTCTCTCTCTCTCTCTCACTAGCTCCTGCTTTTTGTCCCCATGGGGTAACTGTGCTGTCTCTGTCCGTCCCTCTGCCTTTCTGCCTCTCAGCTGCTCTGTCACCTGTCACACATACGGAGCTCTAATGCAACTCCCACCGTCCTCCAGTTGGATTTCTAACTAGGCTATGAAGGGGATCTTGATTGGAGGCTGTGTTTCTGATGGTGTTGTTTGATGCAGATTGTTGGACAGAGCTGTGTTTGCAAAGCCTGGGTAATGAGCCTCTCATCTCAAATCAACACATCTGCTTGCTGTTTGTTGGCAAACAGTTAACATAAAATGAAAGACCTGATTGGCAAAAGATGCTTGCAATTAGTCTCATGTGTGAATGGCACACACTGGAGGGAGAATGCACGGCATACATATGCCTAGACGTACACAGTATGCCTTCACCGATGAGCAGCCAGCAGGCTTTACAGTTCTAGTAAATATTACAACAACATTTTTATTTTATAGATTTTCTGTATCAGATTATCAGTTCACACGTGGAGTGAATGTGAGTCAACGTACATTTGACTTGAGCTGAGTGACCTTGTTACAGCCTTGTACAGAGAGGTAGCGATGATGCGTAAGCTATCATGTTCAAAGCTGGTGAGCTCAGTGACTAAATCTCTGAGGGTCTTTTGACTTTGAAAGAAATGCACCTGTCGCGCGTTTATGTGTGTGTTTGTGGTCATGGGTTCATTAGTGCCAGTGTATGCACATCTAAGATGTTTCATGTTTTAATTCACATCAATTCTCATCACTTTGAAAAAAAGATTTGTTTTGCAAAGTTTTTCAAAGCGTTCTAGCTCAGCTGTGCCTTTTGATTTGAGTCTGATTATGGATCCAACAAAATCTGTTGGAAACCTTTTATTTTGTGATTCTCACACATGAACTGCCAACTGTACTCGCATGGATGTCAACATGTGCAGATTTTAGGACGAATGGCATCATAAGCCCTAGCAATTAGAGATGTATTAACAGCCAATTCAAACCCTTGCCATCTTTTTTTATTCCACACTGACGATGTCTGAAGTCTGATGATGACCACCCTCTGGTTTGTGACCTAAAAGATTATGTATCGCTCCTCACAGCCCAATTAACTCCCCAGCCTCTTACATGTACCAGCAAAACAAGATGAGTCTGCTTGCTTTGCAGTCACTTCCCCGATTTTTCTCCTCTAATGAACCCTAAGTGTGTTTTAGTGTTTTAATGGTTCTGCATTAAACACTGTCTCGCTCGTTCCACTTATAGAACAGCGCCTGATCAAGGCCGAGACCCGGTAATATTCCCTTTTAGTGGGGAAGGGTTGAGAAGGCGAGGCCCATCCCAATGTGCTGTTATTCAGTTCATGCAACTTTTTAAGCCATACAGTCAAGGCACAGCACTGAGCCACTGGCCTGATTCAATTTTACTGAGTTCTGTGGGGATACTATTCTCCAGAGAGGGGTTTTATGGTTACTGCAGCCACAGTAAAAAAGGTATTTGTCAGTGAGAAGGCTTAGGGAGCTTTGGAAAATAGTGTTCCACGTGTTCTAACAAAGCTCTCTCTCTCTCTCTCTCACACACACACACACACACATGCATACACATTCACATTCACACAATGCTGATATATTAAAAAAGCCAGTGACTCTTACTGTGCACAATTTAGATGGTATGCGTTACTGATGTCAGGTAATTTTCTGCTTAGCTGAAACTCTTAATTGAAATTCCACATTAGGGTTAGGGTTAGGGTTAGGGTTAAAAATGAAAATGAATTTTTCAAAAATGAATTTTTGTGTAACGTTTTACTTTATTTGCAGCACATCCACCACACCTAGACAAGTGTGTCGTAAGCGCTGATGTCACCTTTCATAACGTACTTGAGGATTTGTCACAGATATGTGCAATGGTGTGCAGATTTGTTGGGGATGTGCACATAAACCTGGGTTTCAAGAAAAATGTTCTCAGCTTTTTATGACAGATAGACAGACAGACAGACAGGAGGGGAGGAGAGGTGGTGACAGGGAGACAAAGCACCTGAGTAGCTGCCTGTCAGCGTTGACATCTTCATTTCATCTGATAACTGCACACGTGAGTCTGCGTATACGTGCATGTGCATGTCTGCATGCTCTGTGTATGCATGTATGTGATTGTACCTGCAGACGTATCTGTGTGTATGTGTGTGTGTGTGTGTGTGTGTGCATGCACATACACACACAAACAGAGTCAGTTTTAAGTCTTTGGTAAGTGGTGTGTTCTCCAGACTGGGAACAGGATGCTGAGATGACAGTAGTCACGGGGGGGGGGGGGCATCAGATGTAGCCGTCAGCTGACAGACCGTACAGGCAGACTTATTACACTGTCTGTCCTCCTCCTGAGCCCAGGCCCAGATACATACTGTATTAGACCAAATGCCGCCTCACTAGCCTAGTTTGGGAGAGTGTGGGACACCCCACTGAACTTGCTGCATTTGACCCCTTTCATTAAAACACACAAGCCAGGTGTATACATCGGCACTCACCCTAGATTATGGCAAAAGGGATCATTAGATCAGGTAAATTGTTTATTGGTGAATGGGAGATTCCAACACTCCTGTTGCATTCAGCTCAACATTTCACTACATTTGACTAAGTACATTTGTTCTTCTGGTACCAAATGTTAAAGTCGTGTACAATTTGTGAAAATGTCCGTTTTTATCTAAATGAAGATTTTTCTTCAAAATGAACAGGATTGATTTGTCAGGAAAGTCTCCAGATGGTGAAATAGATTTTAGATGGAGTATGCATCTTGTAATGAATTTTTCAGGGTGTGCACACTGCGTACACTATTTGCCAAAACACTGCTGCACACTCACATAAATCTCTCTCACACACACACGCCCACACGCCCACACACACACACACACATACACACAGATACATACACATGCCAGCACACTTATATGCCTGCACACACACTTACACGGACATCTGCCTGAGTTGCTGGCATACTCACATTAACCCTTTCACTTTCCGTCTCTCTCTCTCTCTCTTTCTCTCTCTCACACACACACACACTAACCCACCCAGCACACACACACACACAAACACACACAAACACATCTCTAACTGTAACTGTAAGTGCAGTTAGGGACGGAAACAGTGAATGTGTCAGATCAGAGTTTTAATTAAACCTTCTCAGACCAGCCATGGAGCAGAAACAGCAAAAAGCTTTTTAGTGCTAGTAGAGTGTTTGGCAAAGCTTCCTCAGTTGAAAAACAGCCATTTTCAGATTATCCCGAGAAGCCAAAACAATACTGCTGCATGACTGGAGCTAGTTCCTTGTTGTCTTCATCTTTAAAAAATAATGTTTCAAAAATACATCTTTTTAGATTTTAGATAGATTGCACAATTTTAACATTCAATACTAGACTAAATGACTTGTTAAGGTGGATATTTTTGCATTGTGGTAACTACTGGAATGACATACCAGAATACTGGACACTATACAGTAATGAGTAAAGAAAAAAAGCTTTTATTTCAGATTGACACCCATTCATTTCTAAAAAATATAGAATGGTTTTTGAATGTATTTCTTTGGGACTAAAAACTACTATAAAACTTACTCAACCCTATAATACTTCACCTGCAGTAGAAATAGCTCTAATGTGGCTACAGTGATACAACAGTACACTATTCTCTATTTCACTCTCTCTCTCTCTTTCTCTGTGCATGCATGGCGTGTCCTTCTCACCAGATCCAGCTGACTTGACCTTAAACAGAACAGTGAGTGTGCCAGATCCAAGGTCAGCCTGTAGCCTAACAAGAACAAATTGGACTGGACAGGGCAGGCCTCTCCACACCACCGGCCCTGCACCACCAGATTGCTGCAATTCAAAATCCCCTGCGTTTGTCTTCAAGCATTAACACAGTACACTACTGTGGTGGGCCGTGAGTGTATTGTGTTGGATAATGCTTGACTGCATATGTGTCTGGTTGCTTGTGTCATCCACCAGCCTCTGATCCACTGTCTCAAATGCCAGCAGGAGCTGTGAGCTGAATGTTGTGATGGTGACAATGATTTTGACAGGGATGCGCTGACAGGCACTGACAATGAACAGTCTGTTGCATGGAGCAGGGCGGCCCCGCTGCTCCTGGGTTGTGTGGAGTCACCTCACCACTGTTGACAGCAACAGCCAGTTAGAAACAGGCAGACAAAACATGTGACAGGTGAAGTTGGAGGACGTTAGCTAAGAGTTTTTTGACTTGTGGGTGAAAGGAAAACTTACTGTTAAATGTGTGTTCAAACCTGCGTGCTCACTGCCCATATTGTGGGTGTGTGTGAGGCAGCGAGAAAAAAAATTCTCTTGCACTCTTCACCTGTCCTTGTTCTGACTCTTGTCTATTAGCGTAAGAGGTTTTCCCAAATTAATACCACACTCTGCACCATTGCTATCAACATAACCTTTTCCATCAGGCAGGCATTGTGTTATTACTCCACTAAATGGGAGCACAATTGAATCAAAGAGATGTTACGAAATTTTAACTGCCAAGGTCGTTTCTCCCCTGAAAGCCATTCTCGTGTGTTCGTGTGCCGACTGTCAGCAGGGGTGGTTTCCAGAAATTGCTTTATGCTTAAAAAGAGACAGCGTCGAAATTATCTTCCTGCTGCTCTCCTCGTGACGGGAATTTTCTTTGTGTGACACCTATGCCCCCTATGTCCTTTAAATGTCAACCATGAAATATCTTCATCCTGACATTTTCAGCAAATGCTTCTCATAATAATGTGGTGTCACAGAATTATACAAAGAAAAGAAGAGACAAACTGTACCCACCTATTTAATGGGACACTAGCGACTGTTATTGTGACTCACTAATACTGTTTCATCTGTTGGGGAAAGATTACAGCACCAATTACTATCACAAACTCCCAGTCAACACTACATTAAGGCCGGGGCGCAGTGGTGTTTAAAATTAAATATGTTGTAGAGAGGTTGAGTTCAAGAAGCCAAGCTCTGAAAAAAGCTGCTGCACCTACAGTAGAGATTACCTTGGTAGCAGCACATCCCAAGAGAGCACGAGGGCAGTATGATAGTGTCATAAATATGGATGAGGCATGATAACATGCTCTACTGTGGGCTAAGTGGAGTGGTGGCCTAGTCTTCTCACACCCACCGACTTATGGCACACACAGGTTGGATGGCGCTGTGGAAATGACATAATACTAGCGCTAATGTTTTATTTAGCTCAGCGCTCATCTCTTCTCCTGTTGACTACAGTAGACCATTAGAGTGCTCAGCAGCCCCCCCATCTGCACTGATTTCCTCTCCTCCCTGGTGGTCTCTCCTCTCACCCGCTTTTCCACTCAACTGCTTGACTGTTCTTTGTAAATAAACTACTTTTGATTGTAGGAAATTACAAGCGCGACTGTAAACATTTTGCATCTGCCTGTACAACGTTGCAGTGTGTAGATGTCTCGTTGCTAAGGGAGCTGATGTGAAAGTTGGCGGATTATTATGCTTAGATAAGATTTTGTCCTTTCACAGCATGCAACTCTGAACAAGGAGCTGTGTGTGTGTGTGTGTGTGATGTTGTTATTAGCGTAACCCCAACATTTGCTTTACTCTTTCCTTGCCTAGCAGGAACTACCATGTTACTATGGAAACTTTGAACAGATCTATTGCTTGATCTGAAGAAACTGGCCTGTGCTGCTGCATTTTCATCTTCCCAGTGTTTTTCATCCTTGTCTTTTATTCATCACACACAGGTTCACACGCACACACACACACACAGCTCTGACAGCACCTCTGGCATGCTTTTTAGCTGCTTCCTGCTTTTATGTATGAATTAATAATGATTTGTCACTACGTTGAAAGCGTATATAATCTGTGTGTGTGTGCGTGTGTGTCTATAAGTACAAGGCCATCTCCTGCTAAGGCTACATGCCTATGAGTTGGTGATGGGAGATTGGAGTCATAGCCATAATAAACATAACAGTATGGCTTGTGTACATGTGACAGATCTTTCTATCTTATCAGAGCAGTCTGACCTGACAACATGCTATCTACTTTCTACATCCCCATAGGTCCACACTATGAGTCTGAGTATCATCCTGTTTCTGGGCTCCGAGGCGTTCCTAGCTCCACTCCACCGAACCGTCTGAACCGCCAACATTCAAACCGTCTGGCATATTCCCCTCGAAAGAAATGGGAGACGATGATTGGTTAACAATGCTGCGCCCTTTTCCGAGGAGGCGCGTCATCATCATCAACATGGTCGACTCTGAAGGAACCATCGACTCCGCGATTACGTCTGTTATTGCTCATTTTAAAGATGTTTCTGGGCTGAAAAATGAGCAATTGGAAGCTTTTTTATCAGTGTGTCGAAAACAATACATTGCACGACTGAAAAAGAGTTAACACCTCCGTATGTGTGTGAATTGTGACGCCAAAAACTTGGACAAATTGGGACTTGATGATTGCAAAGGGCGAGAGAGTGCATGTGTGTTGCCAGAGGGACGCAGCCAATAAATGCCAACGTGACAGATCTACACGGTGGCGGGGAACACAAACAGAAAGCGACACGGGTCTGGAGTTTGCCAGAGAAAATAGATACTGTTTTCATCATCTTCATTATCAGGTGTGTTTACAAATGTGCTCACGGTACAATCTCACGGCGACTCTCCCACTGCCAGTGCAATTGACAGATTCACATACACAGACACCCAACCCGCAAGCATCGTATCACAAGATCATAGATACATCTCTGTCATATATTATGTAACATCTGCTAAAATATGTGACTCATGGTACAGTCATTCTCTTCACCGCCCGTGATATCTAAACACACGGACACCGCATCTGTTGTGAACACGGCGGTGCTGGAGAAAGGATTCAGTGTAAATAGTCATCAAAACGATCATGAGGAACATCCAAAATGCCAAATGACTTGTAGTTTTCTGATGGCATTACAGACAAGGGAGGGTTGGCTATTTAGAGGTCAAGTTAAAGCCCAAGAGTTCATAGTCCCGCATCGTAGTCCTGGCTGTATTGTCGGTCCATTTTGAAATAGTCTTCACTGGTGAGGGTGGTTGTCCTGATTAAAAATCTTCTTATATATCCACATAGTAAAATCTCCTGCCGTCCTTCGTACGGTTCAGATTATGGTGGATTTTGGTCCATCCATCCACCGCTGACTCCGCAGCTCAGGATGAGTTTATTTTCGCCAAGCTCCACTCATTGATGGTTATCCAGAAACAGAGAGACACGTAATGCTTAACATTAATCCATGTCTCAATGTCAGCATATTTATTAATATCCACAAGGAGCACCTACTAGACTCCTTCACCGTCCTGTAGTTCAGTACAGACAAACACTATGAATACAAAACTCTTATACGGCTAGAAAAACACATATTTCACCTGCAGCTACTGCTTATTTACTTATTTATTTATTTTCCTTCAAAACCACATTGGTATGGTTGTTAGTATTACAGTGGGATTGCATAAAAACCGTCATTTCTTCACATTTCCGGAGAAGAAAAAGAATTCCTAAACAGGTCATTCTCAGTTCACACGCTCCACCAGGAAATCAGCAAAGCACAAAATAAAGTAAAAAATAAATACGTTTTTAACGTGTTTACCACTCGACAGAGTAAAAACAGAACCCGTCCAACAAAAATAACCAACAGAGGACAGTTTAGCTTAGAGTCACGTTTTTTTTAAAGGCAGTCCTTTCCCCAGCCTTTGCATGTGTAGCTTTATAAAGTAACATAGCTCAGGGCTGATCTCAGTGCCAGCACAGAGGAGTGGAGCGCGTCTTCTCTTTGTTCATGTTAAGGTGGTACAAAATATAGTCCTGAAACTGTGATTCATTCTTCTGAAGACATTAAAATAGGGGCCGTTTTACAGCAGTGACTGGTCACATTTCCAGATTTTCAGGCATCAAGGAGAGTTTTTTTTCTGAACCAATACATCAGGTGGTAAAACCAAAGTGAGTTCGGTGTTATAGGGCGACCTCATCATCCAAGTGGAGGCGTGGTGCATTCAGAAGCATCTCTAGAAAGCGGCGCTGTTGCCAAAATGCACAGGCGTGTTTCAAAAAGGCAAGTGGATGCGACATTTTTGCATGCACTGAATTACATCCCAGTTGTTTGAGATCCACTGCTACATGTTTTGGGAGTCTTGCCATAAATGTGTCATTAAAATATCTACACGTTGCCCATCGTAAGAAAGAACACATCTTTTTCATGATGTATGGTACCAAGGAATGTTTTCAACACTAGATGATCCTCAGAGATGTCTTTGTGCTGCTCTTATCCACTGCCTCATTTACTGTCACATCTCCAGCTTTTTGACAGTATGGAATATATGAAGAGTTGCATTCCAAAATGAGATATTCACTATTTGATAAAAAAAAGTGACGCCTATTCTCTTTTTAGATATCACAAAATGAAAACAAATCATGGTGCTTTTTAAAGTTGTGAAATTTAACTCTACATGCCATCCATATTGGCTGAGGTTCTTTTCCTTGTATTTACAAGCCTGTGCTCGTGGCCTGAGTAGGTCTCAAAGTGGTCTGAAAGTGAGCCATGCATGTACCACTAGTAGCTATAAATGACATGTAATGCAATGTAATGAATATTGTGTTTAAACTTCACATTGGTCACTATCAGAGCACTCCAGCCTCATCACGGTGGACTGCTAGTTACAGTGCTATTGTTACTGCTACTCTATGACGATCATTGTAATGATTATTACCACTTTGGGCAACACACTGACATCAGTTTCATTTTAGGATTGTGGTTCACACAGGAGTAATATGGCAATATGCAGCCGCGACAGTTCTGCCAGCTGTTGGCTTAGAGAGCACATATCGAACACTTAGGTGCTGAATAAACCTCAGAGCTATATTTTTAGATCAAAGATAGAAATAAACACACTCACAATGACCCCCACATGCATACTGCAGGTGCGTGCATGGGCACCCACCCATACACACACACACACACACACACACACACGTGCAAACACGCTGAAGTTGCTCCCCAGTAGTTCGTCATACTCCACTGTTTCCGAGTCCTCATCGCTGAAGTTGTATATTCCAATTAGTGCCGTCTCCACCTCTTCCCCTTTGCAGAGTGGTGTGTCTCGTGGCTTACTGCTGGTGTTGCTTCAGGCTGAAAACAAAACGCAGGAAAGAATTTGTTAGTCTTGTTTTTTCCTCTGACACGGGCAGATCCGACAAGACAGGGGCCTCGTAGCCACGGGGGAAGATTGTGTCCTACGTGGAAAGATATTCTGTTTCTGCCATGCGGGCAGAATCTCTTTTACTTGTAAATCTCATGCTATTCTTAATCTAGCGTACGACAGCAAAAGAAGCCAAATCCTCACCGGTAATGTATCAAGACAAAACAAATGTCTGTGTGCTGAGATACAACACTGTAACCCTGCGTTGCTTTTGTTCTGCAGCTTTTTGTGCATTCTCAAAATACTTTCCTTGTATAGGGAACGTCAGCTCTGTGTGAAGCATTAACCAATAATCCTGTTTCACAATCTTCTCATAATTACAGCCGTCTTTTATGGCTCCTATTTGGCTCTTCCCCATTTTAAAACAAAGGAGGAAGATAGGCATGCAAACCCTCAGGTTTAAGGTGCAATCATTACTGGGAATTTGGCCTTTATCTTGAGCTGCTGATTGTTTTCCATGATGGCTGGCGCTGTGGCTGCATTCCCTAGCTTTATCACAATGAAACAAAGCAACTCCAGAGGCCAACTCATCGTCACATTTAATTAAAACAAAGAGATAAGTTTGATTGAAGCACATGTTATGCAACACCCACCTACTGCAGCAAGCATTTTTTTTTTTACAGTAGAATTTATCTGGACCCGCTTGGGACTGGAGGCTTTTAAGGACATTGAAATCTTCAGAACACTAAAAATCAAATCCCGGAGAAGAGCTTTGCAAAGCGTGAAGGCCGAAGTATGCTTCTGCGTAGATGCACGTAAACGTTTCAGCAGCGACTGTTAGATGAGGTTTGCAAAAAAATCGTATCGAAATCGATCCACCGCAACGTAACGAGCACATCTCTTTGTTTACACGTTACCGGGGGGGAAAACGGGTTTCCGTATCTGGATTCTTCTCTGTTTTCTGTACTGTTAGTTTTAGTAAATGCGACACGTTAACAATACATGCAAGTATGTTGGCAAACACCATTGCGGACTTCTGCGGATGACACCCGCGTATGTACGCAGATAAGCATACTTGGGCCTTAACTGAACTATAAAACATAAAATCTACATTAGGATTGCACTCAGTCATCAATTGCATGCATGTAACAACATAGAAATTCCAACAATAACACACAAGCAATGCAATACTCTTCTTATGTCTGCATTTTTACTAATTATCTATTTACCTAACTACCTATTTTGACTGGTTGGTTTGCGGCTCCCATAACTTCTGATTCATGATGCAGATTTTAGTTTCACCTCAACGTGAGCTCATCCATGTCTGCTTTCATCCTTTCTCACCTGCTAGCCCCAGCTAGGTTAACAGGACAGGGTCAAAGGGGCAGATAAAAACACAGACACACAAACAGGAAGACAATGAGATGGCTGTCTCCATATATGGCCGTTGGTCAGAGCCTGAAATGGAAGCTAGTCTTCACAGTCCTTGCTTAAATGCCACTCCAGTGTGCCCTAGTTGGAGCGTTGCCCCAGACACTCCTGTTACAGAGAGAGGAAAAGAGAGAGAGCGCGAGCGAGAGAAAGGGAGAGTGAGAGAGAGCGGGATGCATGGGCACCCTAGCTGTCAGCACCTATCCTGGTAATGGCTGTTAAAACACTGGCCTCTACACCCTGTCTGCTCTGTCAGGATTCATCTAGCACTTTGGACTCTCGCTGAGGTGTGGGAGGGCACAGCGCTTACAGCTCATATTATCGCTCTCTGGGGGGCACAGGTAGCGCGGAGGGGAAGGGGAGGAGAGGGACATGGTCAACCGACGGGGGCACAAAGACTTGACAATGGCTGAAGGGGAGACTGGTGGGGTGGAGTAAAGACAGGGCAGGGCCGGGCATGGAAAGGGGCGGAGGGGAGAGGGAGGGCAAGACTGTGTATGGTTGGGGGTTGCTGGAGGGTCTACAGACA
>CABFOQ010053020.1:0-20834 GCA_900660455.1 Gephyroberyx darwinii
CGTACTTCTCCTTCATTAAGAGTACAGGGCGTTCATTCTCCCAAGGCCACAAAGCCTTTTAGAAGTGCCTCCAATTAGAAGTGAATGTCAGTGGTGCTAGGTAACGGTTAAAGGGTTTCTACCTGTGCATAATGTCATCCAGCTTCGTGCTCCATCAACCGTAAGGACTGACTACGAGCTGTTTCTTTGTTACAATGCAAAATAAACTCTGCAGTTGTCAGTCAGCGGGAGTGGAATGTGTGGGAAGCCGTGGGAACGGCAGACGTGACATGATTTCTGCCCTGCTGTCGTGTTTTAGGGGGGTTCATTTGCCTCGTGTAGAATCGGATAGCTGCCCTTTGCTGCAGCCCTTGTATGCAATTAAATATTTTATGGGCAAATGTCTAAAGCAAAGTAAAGGTACAACTTTATTCAATATAATCAAGACAATGAAATTATAACAGAATACACACAATTATTACCACTAAGCCACAGTTTATCCCTTTTCACTCTAATAAATAAGATCGGTAATAAAAACCAGGTCATTCTTAACGCGTTTCACATCCATTAAGACTTGAATATGCAGTCATACACAGAGATTGAAGATGAGTCATCAATATAGGATAATCAGTAGTTGCTCCATTGAAGTTTCAAGTGTGTCATCAAGTAGGTTTTTATATTATAATACAATACATTTTCCACACAAAACTTAATTAATCCCTTGCATGTAAAAGCATTTACACTCTAGCTGTCTGCACTGGTCAAAACAGCACCTATATATGTGCAATAAACTCTGCCTTTTGCATTCCCTTCCTTTCCTTTGGTTGCTGATTTAATTTTTTTTTTTAAATAATAAATTGCAATGACCAAAAACGACCTGTTGGCCCATGAGACACTGCTACATGTGATTTCTCTTTCTGGAGTTCAGTGCAAAGATTTTTCATAATTCTATCTCAGCTGATATTATGACAACAATCCCTGAATTACAGTAGTAGGGGAGAAAGGGTCAAGCTATCACTTGTATTTGAGCAGCCAAACAAAATGAATCACGTGATTATAGATTTAGGAGGATTCATTAATTTCCCTGAATCTGTGAGGAGAGCACAAAATTACATTTTTGCTGTTGAGTGATTTCATTAAAAGAAAAGATGTTCTGATTCTTATATCTAAAAGGAAGTAGACGTGTTAGAGGATTTATTATATATTAATTTAAGGCTTTATAAATATAAAAATATGAATATGATAGTGGGCCTGAGTTTCTGTCTGAAGCGGATTTGTCAAAATGTGTTGAGGTAAAATGCGGTTTAAAATTAAAAATGGTACTAGCTACAGAAAATGTTTTAATTTCCACGGATGCCCAGTGTCCTCAACTATACATCACAATTATTGTTTTTCACCATAGTAGCACAAAAGGCAAAAAAGGGCACATTTTACCCCGTTCTCCCCTATCTTCTCAAGGCAGCCCTGAACACAACATTTCCATTTCTGGAGGGAATCAGCTGTGTCCTGGGCCCCGCTGTTCATACGGGGTGGTGGGATAACGGCAGACTGGACAGTGTAAGTCAACCCCGTTCAGTTCAACTCTTTCAGCCCTTTCTCCTCCTCCAGCTCATCCCTGGTGAGGTATTCAACATGTGCCCATATACACCATATCTGGAGAGAGGCAGATCACAAACGTGTTACACAGGCAAACACCCTGGTCATACATATAATCCATCAAGGAGCAATTATTTCAACAAAATGTCAATGTTTAGGATTGGCTACCGCTGCGTGCTGCTACCCTCAATGGTGTCATTTTGGTGCAAGAAGACTGGCCTGGACTTTTGTTGACTCCCCCCTCTCGCTCCCAAACATTGCTGTCTCTCTCTCCTTTCTTGTCTAATAAAGGCTAAATTGGCAAAAACTAAATAAGAAATCTGAATGTTATTTTTATTTTTGTTTAATTTTTGTTACAGCAATTTTATTTTTTTTAGTAGAGAAGGGAATCTCATACACACAACATGCTGCTAATTGAAAAAGAACCCCTGTAATCTAAGTAGGCTCAATATAAAAGATTGTCTTCAGTGCAATAATGTTGCATTGCATTTTAGAACACACCTTTTTCCTTTAAGTACACCATTTTCTGAAATTGCGCTCCTATGTGCGCTCTTATATTACCGGAATTCACCAAGCGTGGATTTAAGATTTGTTTTCTGGCCACCAGAGAGGCTGGGTGACAAAGTTGACCTAGGTTTTGCCGTACGGAGAAAACATAACACCAAATTCCATTCACAAATCTGTCAATTTAAAGATTCCTTGCTTATTGGTGAAGGTACATACATCATAGAAGATGACTTTGATAGGTGGCTCTGGTAAATGTGGCATAGTGATCCACAATTTCATTAAAATGGCATCTTTTGGCTCCCACTGTTTGCAGCCTCACTTGTTTCTAGGACACACCACAACACACGACTATGTTATTAGGACTTTGCTGCTAAACTCCTACCTCCACTGAGAGGCCCAGCAGCCGGCCGACAGCCAGCACCAGAGTCCCCAGAGCCTGGATCCAGGGAGGCAGACGCAGGGGGTGGGATAGTAAACCCCACTGGTACCCATACAACCACAGCGGTAGGCCGTGCAACCCGCTGATCACCCAGGTGCCCAGAGGGGTCCGAAAGCCTGACAGCATCAGATACACACAAGAAATTCAAAAAGGAGTTGGTCGGCTATCTTGGGCTCTACATCAGCTTCGACGCGCAAACAGTGGTGGACTGTCTTACCGTTTGCCATGACGCCCCGTACCAAACGTGGGCTAGTGACGAAGCTGCTCTTCCACCGGGCACCTCTGGCGTTGTGGTTGCACACGAATACACACCACTCCACTGCAGAGACCAACCACCCCCACTGCAGCAAAAAGGTACAGGACATGTCAGACAGCGATCCGAGAAAAAAAACTCATCGCACCATCAACTGACTGTACCTAAACATTGTTGCGTCTAGCCTTTGTCATATGGATAAAGATGGTTCAGGTACATGACAGTGGCTTTTGTTCAGCCCAGATATCAACCCAGTAGAGGCCTTCAAGGATGAGGTGCAACAGGACGTTTACAGCATGAATTTGCCATCGATGCTATATGGACGAAAATCCCCGCGGAACGTTTCTAACACCTTGTTGAACCCAGGCCTTTAAGTATTCAGGCTGATACGAAGGTAAAAGGGGTCCTACCTGGTACTAGCTAAATGCACCTTATAAGGCCTTGATCAGACAGGAGTCTTTTTTTTCTCCTGCACAAAGTGCATGAGGTCAAAGCCAGCACCTTGAAATGAAGGCGTGTATGGAAAGCGTCCCATGTGATCACAGCCTCAAGTGGCCACTGAGCATACGTGCGCGTGTGCTGAATGTGCTGCGGTGATCGTACCTCAACCAGCAGGCTCCACAACATGCCTCTGCTCAGGTTGTCCACCACCACGTCCAGCCAGGCACCGAACCTGGAGCTCTGGCCCAGCCTCCTTGCCACCCAGCCATCCGCCCCTACACCAAGAATACCATGACAAAGAGGGAACGTTCTTGGTAGGGTTAGGGTTTGGGTTTCCAAATGGAACCCTACCAACGAGGTTCTATGTTCCCCATGTACATTCATGACATCATTATGAGGGTGAGATAGATATATTGGGGCCGATATTGGCCTTTTATTAAAAATTGCATATACAGGCCAGTCAGTGTCATCCACCTCTGATATGATGGATATGATGCAGTTCATATTGTTGAATTGCTCAATGCTAAGCTGGTTGTCTATCGTAAACCCTTAACCTGATTTGATTCTATTTTGATCAGATTCCACATAAGTAATATTGAATATGTTTTATTAGTAGTAGTAGTAGTAGTATCCTGGGCTTCAATGGTATTGTATTGAATTGTAGTGTCTCATGGTCTGAACGCAGTTTCAGAGACTTTTCAATTTTCACTTGGATAAAAAAAAAATCTGGGGGAAACACTGAATACTTGATGTTTTGGGGGAATTCTTTGCTACCAAAACGGTCATATTTAAACATGTCGAATATCGGCACGAATATCGGCTATCAGCGGCTTCCACCCAAAAATATCAGTCGTCAGAAACTCAGACGTTACATTACCGTCAAGAGCTATGGAGATTGAGTAAAGAGGGACGAAGGCTGCTGGTGTCTTGAAGGCTGCCCAAGCAGCAAACACAAGGCCGATCCTGATGTACCCTGGAAAGAGACAAACTATTGATGACGATATAATGACTCATAATCATGGGTGTCAATTGAGTAGAGTAGTAAGATATGGCACTACCTACCTGCCTACCTGCCCTTAGCCTCAGAGTCCACATTTGATCTTATGTTGTTGTTGTTTTTTGCATTATAATGGTCTGATAATTTATCGCATTGGCCACATAATAACTTTATTTGTCGTCAGTCAAAAATGTAGTCGATATATAAGCTGGTTTTTTTAAGTTTTGGTGGCAAATGATATAAGGTACAGGTCATTTTCCGTACCTCGTGATTTAGTGAATTGACGCTCGTAATATAGGCAGGTTTCAGTGTAGTGTCCTGTAATATTTCATAGAGTTAAAGAAGCATGCGATTCCTTCTTACCAATGATATTTGGCCAGTATAGCAGAACGTGTAGCCCCATATCCAGTCAGTTGTGAACTGGACTTCAGTCCTCAGCTTTATCCCGGGACAAAGATGACGCGACCTGTCGGCGTCCTCTACCTACCAATAAAAACACATTGCATTTGTCCGGATATCCCCGTAGCGCATCGCAGAGCTGTTTAAATCCATATTTTGTTTTTAATTTGTGGTTCTATGCGGGTTCTATGTTACGAGATTTCACCGAGCGAGGATATAACGTTCAGAGAGGCTGGGTGACGTAGAATGCTCTCCGCTGATTTAGCTTCTGTCGTAGGGAGAGCACCGTACACCACCGTCCATTAAAAATCGGGCAATTTAACATGTCCTTGCTTACTGGCAAAAGTACATATCGGAGAACATTGTTTAAGATCTGCTCCGAGTCGTTATTTGGCGCCGGTAAAGTCGGCTTACGAGTGATTCACAAAGCAGCACTATATTTCAATAAAATCTAAACTTTTAGATTTGATTCACATTGCCCTCCACAGTGTATTTATCTGGGGAAAGATTGTGGGAACAACAGGCAATGCGATATAAAAGTTGAAAATCTATTGATATAAGTGCTGCTTTGTGTATTAGATGTATGCCGAAATGGCGAGTGGCTCCTATCTATTCATAAAATATCGAAGTCATATTCTAACAGGTGTGTATTCGGTCATAAGCAAGGCAGCATTTAAACCGCAAGATTTTTGAATGACGTTTGGCGTACGGTCTCTCCAAACAAGCGAGAACGTATCAGCTAGTTTAACAGTAACACACTGTTACACAATGGAAAGTGCGAGTTGTGAGTCTGTGATTTTAACTGAAATAAATTGGAAATAAGCACGTCACCGAATCTTACTACGTAACAACATATTTCACTAACTGCTGTGAGCCATTAGAGGTCGCTGTTAGCAGTTTTCTAGAGTGGCCACATGGGGGCGCTACTGACTAACTCGTGTTTTCATTCAACTTGAAGTGGCTGCCCCACACAGCTTCAAGCTGCTTACCACAACCAAATGGGAATTGACATAACGAGTCAAATACATTTTGGTAGTTTATAAGGACACGATAAAGACACGCTAGCTCATGAAAGTTGAAAGTCGGTTGTTTCTGTCTGGCATGTCGGCTGTGTTTACAACCATTTGATGAAGCTGATCAACTGACCTGTAGAGTCAGATCATGTGATAGAATGGAGGCGTCACTGAAAACATTCACCCGTTCACCACATACACACCACCAGGAACCCATTTCACAGTAAACGGATAAGGCGATAGACACTTCCCAACAACTCAACTCACAACGTTTATTTCCTCACATTGCAATGAAATGAGGGGAGCATGGGGGCCAAAGAGTCAAGGATAGGATTCCTGTCGTATGACGAGGCCGTCAAGAGAGGTAAGCCGAAAAGCGAGGGGCTAAATCCATCACATCTGCGTTAGCTTAGCTAGCTGACGTTAGGCTAGCCCAATACGTAGAGAAATGTCACGACAAATTCCTTTACAAATCGTACAGTTGAAAGTGGCTTTGGCTATTAGCAAAGGTACATACGCGATGAAATATAAACGAAGACCTCCAATGAATCGTTAGGACCCATTCTTCAATTCGGCGTAGATATAATCTAGCAAGCAGCACGTATTTCTATGAAATTCGTACTTTTAAAATTGCTTCGCCTGTTATTCCCCCAGTATCCTTCCACCAAAATAGACCGCGTTGGACGGTAGTGAACAGCGTGTGTCAGTAGTAAAAGTTGAAATTTTGTTGAAATAAATGCTGCTTTTTGGATTGTGTGCATGCCGAATGGAAACGTGATTCATTTGGATTCATGGAAGGTATGAAGTCGTATCATACGATGTGTGTACGTTTGTAGATAAGCAAGGTCATATTAAATTGGCAGGTGTTTGAACCGGGGTCGGCGTGACGTTCTCTTCATATTGGGGCTAGTGTTAAGGTACGAGCAGGGATGGGCTGTCCTGAGTATATTAGTCAAAACAGCAGAACAGACGGCCTTCAACGTTTGCTAGCCTAGTTGGTTGGCACTATCATCGAAATAAACTTGCTTTAGCCTTGTCTGTTAGGTCTTCTCGTCTTAGCTAGCGAATGTTAGCTAATGTTTCTGCTGCTATTAGCTCACTAAGCTAAAAGCTAGACAGTCGCTAGCTGGCTAGCTACAGCTAATGTTCCAGAGGGAAATGCCTCCAGACTGTTTGTTTTACTCCCGCGGCAGTCCTCACCATACGGATTTCAAGCTTAGCCATACTGACTTAGGTTAAACGACAACATTTGGGTTAGGTGACTGTCAGTTTGCGTCTTGTTATGTGGTGAGGACCTTTAGCGGAATAACCAACAGATGTGCTTCACATTGCTGCCGCTGCCCTTGGTCTTTTATCTGTAGGCAATTGACACATTTTCCAACGGGGGGGCGATAACTGACTTGATGTCTGATGAATGTCAAGCAGGGTCTCATTGGTCTGTGTCTGCTATAACGTTAGTTGATTGATTTCAACTGAGGTATGATCTAGATGGGGATCACAGTTGCCCCACACATGCATTGTACTGTCAAAATAAGTTATATGCAGGAGGAAGCCAGAATATCAAGTTACCGCGGACAAACCATGAAGCTGGGTAATTGTTTTTAAATGTTGCGCAGTCTGTGTGTCGGTGCACTTATGTAAGATTTGGGTGAGCGTTTGTCAGGAAGCACTTGGAAAATATCTTATCCCTACTGGCCTTCTTGGTGCACTTCGCTCCTTGCGTTGGTAACAGCTGAACTTTGCCTGCCTGGATTCCAGGCTGTTGGAGCATGTTACACATTCGATGAGTTCAACGTCATCTCCTCATGCTAGTAAGGGCATTTTCAGGGCCTTATGATAGAATTTATATAGGCCTGTCCTGGGCTAGTAGGCCTGAAATAGTAGGAAGTAGCCATGTTATATGTTTGTTATCTGACTGATGATAGGCTTTTACCTAAAGAAAGAATTGAATGTAAAACACTATATAAAAACAGCTATTGGTGATGTGCCTTGCATTCCTAGGTCCATTTTTGTTGTTTGAAAGAAGACAAAAAAATAAATTACAACACTTCATCAGAAAGTAACTCCTGGAATATCACAGATTGATGGTACAGAACAGTGTAAGAGTATAAGTGTAAGATTGCCTATCTGTATAGCAAACCGTTATCTTGTTTTTCTTCCATCTATGTTTTTTTAAACTTCACTTAAACACAAACACCTGTGCCTGAACAAACCATATCCCATTTGTAGCTGTGGTCTTTTCTAATTTCGGCTCCATGTGTGATTGTTTGGACATTCCTCAAGCTGATTGCCATTCCCACTCATGATCACATGTGACCAAACACACAGGCTGTGGAATTATCCAGCCGTGTAGCCTTATCTGACCAGTCACATGGCCTCATTCCCATTTCCCACAGCCGAAATGAACACAGACACAGAAGCAATTATGGGGTCAGTTTTCATAGAAGTGCACTGTAGTGGGACACCACTGAGATAATGGCTAGGAAGCATCCTGCAGTGAAGGCTAGGCATTGATATTTTCCTACAGTAATCTGAAGACCGTTCTTATTTTTTCTAGCCTAATATCCAGGGGGTTGATTGTATGCCCTCTGTACATTATATTTACAATTGTTAAGTACAGCACATGTGATTGCTGGCATATGCTTAAAGTCAATCTGCTAGTTTCTTGTGGCCAGACAGACATTCATGTGGGCCACATAGTCAGAAATAGGCTACTTGAGTGTATAATTGACAAACCTTTGCATCGACTGTACTCTTAGATTTGCATATTCCCTAACCCATAAACAACGAGGTCAGCAACACCTGTAATTCGTTATCCATGTTGAAAAGTGTTCTTCTTGAAAAGTTTTCTTCTGAGTTTTCCCGCTGGTAGCTGTCGTTTGTTTTCTTCCGGAAAAGGGTCACGTGATAGGGGAGTGACGAATCAGGGAATGATACGTCTGATAAGACCCAATCAGGAAGCGAACGTGGGTGTTTGCGTCATCATTTTCAAAAGTCTCTGTTTCCGTCCGTCCACACTAAAATGCAACCCCGGAGTTTTAAAATAAAACGGGGTCAGCATCGTTTTAAAGAGTCTCCGTAGTGTGGACGCTAGGCGTAAACGTAGCAAAAGTGTGGATGTAGCCTTAAATGGGACAAAACCAGCACAGGAAGGCTCTGGGACAGATGTATTGAGGCATTTTGAATACATTTTAAATAATACGTAAGCATTTCTTGTCCCTGCCCATGCGGTAGCCACAGGAAATGTGTTGCAGGTGGTAGTGGCTGACTAACCTAAATAACACACACACACATTGCTTTCTATCTTCTGTTTCTGTTCAGTATGCAGGGGGTAAATAAACTTGATTAAATGAGTTGTATTGTGTTGTGCGTGCATTGTGTTGGAAAGGTCAAATTAGTATCTGCTTGCTTGTAGGTTAATGAAGTATACCAGTAAATACAGGGAGAAAGACAGTGCAAAATCATCTGTGGGTCCCCTAAAGAAAAGGCCATAGACCTCCTAATAAAAATGCACTTGACAGAAAGTGGATAGATGAGTTCTCATTTTGCTAACTTAAAGCTGGGTTGGAGATGTGTATTGTTAGTCCCCCGTTAGCCACTCTAATATACGCCCCAAAACGTTCCTGTCATTGAAAACCTAATCTCAGCCATGCAGGCAGACACCAACTGATAAACACAATATAATACTTTAATTATTTATTTAGTCCCTTGGACACCTTCAAGGACCCTGCTGTGAGAACCCATTCATGTACCCTTGTGGTTGACCACCACCTAGTCATTCAATGAAATCTCCACGGTCATCACTCTAGACACACTGACACAGCCTAATAGTCACCCGAGCTCTATGGAGCTGAGCATCCATGATCAGAGTCAGCAGGCGTCATCAGCCTGAATGAATAACTCCTCTCAGACCGCTGCTTTGCATTTGTACCTTGTGCTGCCTGGTTTGGGGATGTGGATTTGTGTACCGCAGCCACAAAGGCTTCCAGTGAATTCTCTGCTATGGAAACGCGGACAGCTAATTATTTAGATGTCATTTGCATTGATTGATGTACAGCACACATGACGCAACTTCACAGTCAGTTGACACAAACTACACAGTGTGTCTTTTCTAAACTGATTTGAGTATTTCTTTATTGGGCAAATTAAAGCTGCACTGTGCAATTTTTTCACATTGCAGCGGCAAGTAACCGTTTAAATTGTGAAGAATACCCAGAATTCCTGTAAGGTGACGTCTGTAAATTGTTTATCATCCCGGCTGGTCTGACCACTTTCATACCAAATGTACGAGAGAGGGAAACGTTTGCCAGATGAAGTGGAAATGTCTTTCCTTTAGGTAACTTGATACGTTGTCTTTTTAAGATGTTCTTAAAGCATGCCAGTTTTGATTTGTCGCTTCCTTTGTGTGGAGAAGATCTGTCAGTTCTGTCATGGCACCGATGTCTAGTCAGGGGTGCGTGCGTGCGTGCGTGCGTGCGTGTACATCATCATATTCCCACAGTATTTTATTACCAAATTGCAAAACGTACAGATCACATTTCTTTTACTGAGTTCACGTTGCTGCGTTTTGTTTTTTAATCTGAAACAAACATCTGCCTTGAGCTTCATTAGTGCTGGCTTGACACCCACAGTTATTATCGACAGACACAGTTGGGACAAGTGGGCCTTCTGTATTTGAAATTTGCGAGAGTGGAGTCTATTAACGTGAAAAACAAAACCCGCTCTTCTGTAAACCAGCAGGGTTTACAGGTATCAATATCAAGATTTGCAGAAGTGATTCTAAATATGAAAAAATAAAATCTACAATCTTAGTGATTGTTTTTTTTTCACCCAACAGTAGGCTAATGCAGCCACCTCCTGCTGCCATTTAGGTGTCATAAAACTAGCTTTCTAAGAACTGAACTCTCTGTACCGGTTGTGTTGACAGTTTCCCGTGACAAAAAGGTCACTTGAGCTTATGTGGCTTCTGAATTTGCATGCTGCTTAAGGAAGCCTCACTGCTCACTGTGCTGTTTGCAGTCTTTACTGATAGCAGCAGCCCCAGCCAGACCTGGCTTATTTCAGAGGACGGGAAACATTGAGTCACGGCAGGAGGGCCTGCTAGTCGGTGCTTTGCCGCCACAGTCGTTTAGCAAGGTGGTCCGACGCTGAAGACCTGCTGCGAATATGTGTGTTTGGTGTGAGAGACGAGGAGAGAGCAGTGATTTGCAGCTGCCAATATCACTTGTGTGTTATTGGCTCGGGCTACGTCTGAGGAGTGTGTGTGTGTGTGAGCGTGCATGGAAACTGTTTTGTCCGTTGAATCAGACCCATTGTTTGTTTTGCATTGAATGGTAGCCGTTGCAGTTAATGCAGCCCAGTGTCCAGGAATACACTCATTGCATCACAGCACCACAATACACAGTGTTCTCCATAATGTGGGCTGCTTTGTTTTCATTGCCCATTTGTCCATCTAATTGTAACAATTTTACTATTTTCTTGGCAGTGCCATTTTGTCATCATGTTGGCTTCAGTGTAGTAGCAGCAAGCCTAGATGAATCCACCCACACGCTCGCAAAGAGATTAGCGCAAACAGAGACTGTATTTGAATTGCATACAAAAGAACTGCTGAATTCAGTTTATAAGGTATAATTTGAAATTTAATGCAATGGCTTGAAATATAATGTGATAATTGTTGAATTTAACTATTCAGACTGAACTCTCTGAGGCACGTGGGGACAAATGAGCATTCAAGATTCAATCCAACAACATCAGAGAGTGTACTGGTACTAACTACTACTAGTTTTCTCTAGTCATTGTGGCCAATTCCAGATATAGACTCTCTGACATTGTTTTGGGTCAATATGTTCAATGAGTTCCTGACCGAAAGTTAGGTGGTAAAAATGCAGAAACGAGAAAACGTCAACTAGCTTGTGAAAACTAGTAGTAGTAGTACCAGTACGCTCTCTCTGACGTTGGATTGACTCTTTGCTCATTTTCATTTCCTTCATTTTCATTTTCAAGTCCCTGAATGTGTCAGAGAACTCAATCTGAATTGATAAAGCTGAATTTGAAGATAAATACAATAATAATCACATTCAGTTTCAAGCCATTGTATTCAATTTCAAATTGTGCCTCTACATTTTTTTTAAAATTCATTTATTCCACAAATAGATTTTTTGAAATCAATAGTTCAATACGAGCATGACACATTCAAATGCATGCAACTTCAAATACTGTCTCCGCTGGGCCAGATTCCTTTCCACACACGCTTCAAAACGGAAGCTAAATCTAAAAGCTACTGCAGGACGCCTGGCTGGTCCAGCCGTCTTTATCAGCTGGACCCTCGCTGATCGACTGCTTTCTATGGATCAGCTGTCAGCAGCGGAGCTGGTACAGGCTCTGGTGAAGGAGGCTGTCCATTTACTGCCATGTCAGATTGAAGGAGCCCAGGGTTCACCAGGGGGAAGGTGCAACAAATACAGTCCAGATAATGAGCTCTCCAACCCCAGTGCTCGATCAATGGTTATTTATGATACCCGCATGTGCTGAGCTAGCTGCAGATTGATGCTACAGCTACTATGAGCTTACGCCGTGCTGATTTTCAGGTGGTTTTGAGTTGTGCCTGGATAAAATAAGTCACCACATCAAACGATAATCATGTTTGGAACACAGGAATATGTCGGTGTTGCCTCACTGTTTATTTTAGGTGTAAACCTTGAGGAAGTGCTGTAGAGTCTGAGCATGGGCCTGTTGGTATGTGTGAAAGCGGCACAGTCTCCTTAGAAACTGTGTGCAGTCAGCCTACTCAAGGTTCACACAGGCCTAATCAAAAGCAAAGCCACCACTTTAGGTTGGCTGTCATTTCTGAAGCAATGAGCTGTTATGGCTGTGTTCCTGCAGCCAATTATTTGTCAGAAAATGTGACCACTCTGACTTCTGCTCTTTGAATTAGTATCATGGAATGTACCGTCCCCACAGATCCCCCTCTGGGGCAGTCAGTATCATTTTGAAAATGACTGCAATAGAGATGCATCATTTTAACAAGTTTTGGCAAAAGTGTGAACGAATGAACAAACTGAGACTGATCCATAGTGCCAGGGTATAGCCTGGTCTTATACGTTTTAGTTTGAGGCAGATACTAAAGGGAATGGGCATGGGAAGTACAGTGTACGAGGCCTAATCTGTTACAGTGTATTTTATGTGGCAGCCTATTGTGTACAGGTAGGCTAAACAATTTGTTTTGATCAAGAGCACAGGCCCATGCCCAAGAGTCATTGTTTCGCTCTGACCACACTTGCTAATGTTCAATGCATTCCAGGAGTTATGTTGTGATGAAGTGTTGTAATTTTCTTTTTGGTGTACCCACATTCCCTCAGCCTGCCTCTTCTACTTCAGTTAGTGATTTTCTGCGTTTCCCAGAATGGCTTTCAACAACCCCTTAGAGAAGGGGCTTGACTTTGTTGCTGTCAAGAGTATCGGTATGAGTATGGGCTTGCAATACAATAGCTTGAAAGTGTGATCATTCAGCTGTTATTACTCAAAACACGTCTTGTGGCTGCATTGCATTGTGGACTATCAAGGCTATTGTCGGTGGAGAAATTGGTATCCCTCCCTCTTCCATGATCTATTTCTCCCTGTATGATTGTTGATTGTCCTTGCTCTTTGGTTGAAAAAAAATGTTATTAAACTCCATTGTAGCTGCTGGAAATATGTCGACATGATGTCACGTTGTCTACGTTTGTCCAGTTATCCAGATAAATAAGAAAAAAACAACGTAATGGACCCAGAAACACAAGGCATATCTCCAATAGCTGTTAACGGTTTAATACTGGTTAAGTGTTTTACGGTGGATTTCTCCTTTTTAAAAAAAAAAAAAAGGAGACTCCTTGAAATCCCTTGAGACATCCTGAGCTCCAGAAGTGGATGTTTCCTAAACGTTTAACTGGCGTTTGAAAAATTCACCTGCAGTGCTGCATGCTCTCTTCCCCTGCAGCAGCAGCAGCAGCAGCGTAGCCTCAGCACCGAGCCGGTGTGTATCAACATGCCTCTGTTTCACTTGGAGATAACCGTTCCTTTGACTTTGAATCAGAGCTTTCTAATTTGTTTTTGATGAGTTCTATTTTTCACCCGGGGAGCCGTCTTCAGATGCCACATCATCTCCCGTAATTCAGTTCCCCCTCCTGCATCCGTGTGAGCAAACAATTTCTCCCCCTCTGTTAATGCGCGTGTTTAATAACCACACAGCCTTTTTCCTCTGTCTGTCTTCATAGAGGCCAATGCAGCTTTATGCTGAGGTTGAGACAAGCAAATAAGCCTGGTTTATTATTGACCCCTTAACAAGGCTTTAGAGAAAATTGTTCTCTGCCATTTCAGAAGCTGCTCTCTCTACAGCTGCTCTGCTCTCTCTCTACTCTAACTCTACCTTCAATTGCATCTAATTCCAATTACACATTGTAGCCCACTGCGGCATGCAGGCCTGCTTATTTCGTCAGGAAAGCCCGCAAAGACATGGCAAGGTCAAAGAAAAGGAGGGAGAATTTAAATAGGCGTTATTATGAACATACTAGAGGCTTCGTAACAAGTTGGATGGAAGTGCACCTACATCATGACTCTCAGCTGATCACCTCATATTGACACACTTATTGATTTCAGTTCCCTAAGGACCCATTGATTTCTAATCGGGCCTCAGTTCCACCCACTGTCAAATACCAGTATCCTTCTATCGCTGTCAAAGGAATGTTTTTTTTTGCAATTTCTTTATGGCAAACATGAGCACCAGTACAGAGTTTGTTTTTTTTTCGCTTCAAGGTTAATGAAAAAGTTATTCCCATGTAGAAAACACGTAATCTGGACTGCGGCTCCGATCTGTTGAGTTTCCAAGCTTGCCCTCTTGTAGGTTGTCTTTTCCTTGGACAGTAGACCGTAAAGATGATAGCACTCAAGTGCTTGGTGGAGTAGGAAGCAAGTAGCAGAAGTGGGTTGGATTCATGCATTTACAGTATGCGATGAGTCAAGCCAAGGCCATGCTTTGAATGCATTTTCATTTTGTTGGACGCAGGTAAACACGCCTATTTAAAGCCCACAGCACCCTGACAGCAGTCAAACCAAAACTGTTTTTTTTTTACTGTGTTCAGTCTCTGGTAGCAGATGGCCTTGCTGTATGAATGGGGGTGGGGAAACAATCTTTGTGTGTGTGTGTGTGTGTAGATACACATTATTGAGTGATGCGTGTCCTCATCCAACGTTGGCTATCGTGTCTTCCCCCAGTAGACTGTTGTGTGAGTGTGTAGATTATGGAGTCAATTAAGCTGCTATTTGTCCATTGCAAGGAAGAGTGTGTGAGGTGTCAATGCTGTAACACATGACTCGTTACTCATTTCAAAAGTCGTAATATTATGAATTACTGCCCATGCGCAGTAAATCTCGTACTTTTTCATTACACCCCCAAGTTGCCTGCTTGCATCGTCTTTTACCTTTTTAGAAAGCAGATCACAGTTCACTACAGCCTGTCTTTCGAATTACCCCGAAGCTCCCAGGTGGGTAATTATTATTATGTTTATATAGGCTATTATGATCTCGATGTGTATTGTAATAAACTACAGGCTGATTTTCTTTTCTTGTGCAATTATATTACAATTATAAGGCTGTATAAATCATTGAGTTTAAGAGGGGGAGAGAGAAATGGCAACAGAATATGAGGAAGAATGCCGTCAGTATATGATGCACCATTCTGCGTGGCAGGATAAGCTACTGTCAGAAGTCACACGGAAAACGAGAGATGAAAAGTCAACACACAATACCAGATATTTAAACTGACTGAAGACAATTTCTTTAATATACTGCTAAATTAAGATTAAGTTAGAAATTCTGTGGTGTTGTTTTCCCTCTTAAAATTTTGATTTGCACAATTTACAATTTCCTTCTCAACTAAAAGTGTTGGTTGCATTCTACTCATCCTTTTGAAGTCCAATTTATCAGTCTATCTGTCTTTTTCCATGACTTTGGAGCTGCCGCAAGAGATTTGACGTCATGTTATTTACTTATTTTTGTATTTGACAGCTGACAGAAACAGTGGCATCCCAGAATCAAAGTAGTGGGGATATGTTCACTTTTGCTAGTGTGAGAGGATGATGAATCAAGATGACAACAGTGAGTTGGGGGATGGTGTGGGATATAGTATTTGAGTAAGCCAACTTCAATCTGATATTGACAAAAGTAACAACTTATTTTTTCCAACGTACGTGTGTGTGTGTGTGTGTACCTGCTCACCACTACTGGCCCTATGTGGTGAATGTCACAATTAAACCCACAGTGCAGTGCTTTCACAAAATGGAACAGTATCTGGAAAACACCATCAGTGTGTGATCTGGATGACGTGACAATAGAGCTGGATGTGTTTCATAGGTGCAGCAGGGTAGGCAAGGTAGTAATTGCAGTCGGGACTAGAGCCTAGTATCTCTCTCACACCGCACACACTCAGTGACCCAGCCTTGACCTTAAGTATGAGCTGTTGAGGAGATTGCGACAGAATACACAGGTTGTGTTTTTTTATGGAGCACTGCAGGGCTCATGCTACTGGCAGTTACAGCTCTTACACTAGCACACTGGATCGCACATGGAACTGTGTGTGTGTGTGTGCTTAGGTGATTGTGTCTGCTTGCATGCGTATAGGTGTAGGAGTGGGTTAACGTGTGTGTGTGTGTGTGTCACTGCACTCACAAGCCCAGTCATAATTCAGCTGCTGCAGCCAGGAGCAGAGCAGTGTTGAGGTGTTGATGAGCTTTTATCAATCCTGTAAGAGAGACCCCTCAGGACACACAAGACAGGATAAAACCACACCCTCTCTGTCCCCTCTCTCTTTACAGGCTGACTTGCCATTTGTTTAATCACATCTCTCTTTCTCTCCCTGCCTCTCCAGTCACTGATGTGGAATTGAAGCGGCTGAAGGATGCTTTTAAAAGAACCAGCGGCCTGTCCTATTACATGACCCAGCAGTGCTTCTACAGAGAAGTGCTGGGAGATGGAGTTCCTCCTAAAGTGGCAGAGGTAAGGCCAGGAAGCATGCACACAAACACATCAACACATCAGCAAACATGGCATCCCCCCACGAATAATGCGGACCCCCCTCATGGCCAATCAGTAATAAATATGTCACTTTCTTTGACCTGTAATTGTAGCACCCACCCTTGGGCCACCCAAATAATTTTAAAAATGTCAGAACACAGTTAGCAATAAGAAACACACACACACACACACACACACACACACACACACACACACACACACACACACACACACACACACACACACACACACGGACCTGTTTTAGTTAGTCATTCTCTGATGGAGAGAGGATTTAATTGGTCGACGAAAGGGGAACAAAACTATGATTTGTCATCGTTGGGGGAGTTAGTGTGTGTGGTCTAAAGCTAGTATTGCTTGCTATAGTCTGCAAGCATGAACTTGAAGTTAATAAGTAGAACATCTCTT
This sequence comes from Gephyroberyx darwinii, assembly GCA_900660455.1. Classification (NCBI taxonomy): domain Eukaryota; kingdom Metazoa; phylum Chordata; class Actinopteri; order Trachichthyiformes; family Trachichthyidae; genus Gephyroberyx; species Gephyroberyx darwinii. Next base: position 17,097 of record CABFOQ010053020.1, read on the forward strand.
GGATTTCTTGGCTCAGTGGTCTAAGGCGCATACCACATAACTGCGACGTACTGTGTTCAAATCCAGCCCAGGACCTATGTCGCATGTTATCCCTCCTCTCTCACCCAATATTTCCTGTCTCTTTCTTCTGCTAATGCCAAATAAAAGGCAAAATGCCAAAAGATAATCTTTAAAAAAAACAAAACATACGAAGAAAAGGTGCTTCCCTGTTTACTTTTAATATGAGCTGATTTGTTGGGATTTGAGTTAATGCTACGTCGCCCATCATCTGAGCCTTGTAAATAGCACATGCTGCCAGTGAAATGCTAAATCACACAGGTACGCCTGGTCAAGCCTCATCCCCTCCACCTGCCCACATGGAAAACCGGCATATAAGCGAGAAGATGGAGACGGTCCTGTTCCAACTTAGGCATGTGACCCGCGAGAGGGATGAATTACGCAAACGGCTGGCCCTCTCTTCACCCGGAACCACCTTTGATGACTGCAGGTACTGTCCTGAGCTCATGTACTCAACTGCCCACTTTCCAAAGCAAACAGTTCTGGAAAAACACTCTGATCCAGTGTATACTCAGTGAGTAGGAAGTTCTCGTCTTTTAAAAGAAACTAAAAACGAGTGGAGTAAGTACTTAACGTGACGCAAAATTGTTTTTAAATATGCTCAAGTCTGTAAAACAAGGGGTAAGCATACAATTTTAATGATGCTTCTCTTCCCCACTGTTCCCATAAGCACAAACTCTGCATGCTTTTATCTCGCTTATGCTTCTTATCCTCCCATGTGGCTTCTTGTAACTTGATTTTGATGCGTCACACTTTTTGTCTCCTTTTTACCCATGTGTGAGACAGACCAAACGCCAAAGCAGGTCATGACTATGAGCGTCTCAAGCTGCAGTGCATGAAGGCAATGGCGGACCTACAGTCCCTGCAGAACCAACACAGCACCACTCTGAAGAGGTGCGAGGAGGCTGTGAAGAAAGCAGACTTCTACCAGTAAGTAGAAAGCCAACTGCAGTGCCTTCGTAAATTTTTTAGCAGAAGGAGCATTTGTGTTGCCTGCTATTGCACTCAGCCTGTAGGGTTTTAACCTGTATGTGGTCCTTCCTATGACATATTCAGAGCAGATTGCAGAGAACAGATTTTATTTTTGTGGGAGTAATAGGGGTGAAGCCTTTGTACGAGTCCAAAAGCTGCTCAGTTAAGCCATCAAAAACCCCCTTCAACTTTAAAAATTCATCATTGCGATTGTTTAAAAAAAAGTTTTCAGGGATTTTTTTGGACTGTTCGATGACTTATTCAGAGTTGTCTTTTCAAACCAGTGGACAAGGTTTGAAGACTAGAGACTAAATTACTCTGCTATAAGTAATGTCCTGCTCAATCCCAGGAGGGTCCTCCATAATCATGATTTGAACACAGTGGGCATGGCGATGCATCTGTGCCATCAGGATAATTCTACCAACGGAGCATTTGTTGTCCCATAAAATAAGCTGTGCTGACTTGGCGGTGAACGGGAGGCTCGTCCATTTGTGTGATTTAATGATGCCATACTGTCTCCAAAGTGTAGGGCACCAACAGCTGGCTGCAATGCAAACAGACAGATGAGGGATTATTGCCATGTTTAAGCCTCTCCCTCCGTGCCCTGTTTACTACCACCCTGTCTGCCTTGCTACTTGCCCATTCACATTAAAACACCATTGATGTAGGTGATGTACAACATGTGGGTGATGCTGTAAACGGGTGAATCGTACTTACATCAGTAAGCCAGTTCATTTTTAGGCTAGCATTAGCACGCAGACATACCCTAATGTAATGTAGTAACAATGGAGTCTTATTTTTACGTATTTTTACTGTATTTACTGCATTGGCACAGCAGTGATTAACAACACAGAAGTAGCAATAAGACCCGGAAAGAAAAGCTTGTGTTGATACAGCAACAATATTCAACAATATCTAAACATATCAGGGACACTAGAGAGTTCATAAACTCCTTAGTCACCCATCAGAGGCTCCAAATATATTACATGGCCAAAAGTAGGACACCCCTTGTAATGTGTAGAATGGTCTAGGACTGTTTTTCATGGTTTGGCCCCTTAGTTCCAGGGAAGGGAAATCTAAACGCTATAGTATACAATGACATTCTAGTTATTAATGCCCATGATTTTTGGAATGAGATGATCGATGAGCAGGTGTCCACAAACTTTTGGCCATCTTGTGTAGCTCGCTAGCAACCCCGAGTGAGCTCCCTAACAAAATGTGGCTTATTAACCAGCTTATTTATCTTGATAACAGTTGAAGCCCATTTTATAAAAAATCATTTATTTGTGTATTTAAACTAGTAGCATGAAATATGCCATTTGGACCACAAGTATACAGAAGATGTACATGATGTAAGAGAAGAGAAGAGTATATCAAGAAAGTTGTTGAGTCTCAGCGTAGCTAAAAATACCCCTTACACACAGATGCTGTGTAAAAGTTTAATCATGTCTGTTAATTCATACCCATGGTTGAGTGTTATTTATAGTGACAATGAGGCTTTGTTTGCGTGGGTACGTGTGCTGTAATTCTGATTTTAAGCATGGCTGGATCATGTATTTAACCGGTCACATTGCTTGGTTGGAACTGCCCGTCCCATACTTGTGCTTGCTATGTTATCTCCCCAGTACACTCCACAGTCGTCTGGTGAGCGAACAGGCCCAGCTGAAAGAGGAGCTGGAGGCGGTGAGGCAGGACAACATCCAACTGGTCAGGGAACACAACCACGTCAAGCAGGCATGCGAGGAGCTAAGGAGGCTGCACGACGATGACCAGAGAGAGGTGGCTGACATGAGGATGTTGCACCAACAGGTAGCTACGGAGCTGGTGCTCCATGTACATTCAGTCAACAAACATAACAGACGGATACACACACGCTTCCATCTCTGACCGTCCTTGAGGTGCAGTCACCCATTTGGATCCTGACATTTGAGACAGAAGTCATTTTGTTTGCCCCGCCGTGACCATTTCTCATGAGAGGACTGCATCATTCATATAAATGGGGTCAGACAGGCTTGTTCTTACAATGTCTCCATGGATCAGGAATTCTTTCAAATTAGACCTAACCTGTATCTGCCATTGTTATTCTGTGTGACATATTCTCCGCCTCATTACATTCGGGAAGGTCAGATCGTTAAATGTCTGCAATACCTTACATAACCATGGAGAAGGTCTTTATATGGCATTTTGATAAGAAGGGCAAGGATACGTGCCTCTTTGTCTCCATACTGTAGTGTTTATGAGCTTATGCCATGACTGGGTAAACTGCTATTCGGCATCATTCAAATCAGCCCAATGATGTCAGTCCAAACTAGGCTTTTACTGTCGTATGCCAGTCGAGACCTCATGTAAAAGTCATCCCAGTGTCTGCTCTAGCTGTTTGGCCCACAGATAAGACCCTGACCCTTGTTTAAATGCATTATGTCATGCATAATGTTCCAATGTGGGAATTAACTGGGGAAAGTTTCCTTCTTTGATCTCCAGCGCTAAGAAACAAAGTTGCAGTATGTGAAGATTTTTTATGGTTGCTCATCCATTACACTACAGCCCTATTTACACAGTGAAAAATGTGTGTTTTTGAAATTGTTTCAAAGACAGCTCTAGCTGAAGAGAAATGTTGACCAGTATACAGGCAGAATCTGGCTTTAAATCTTGCCTGTCCTGTTAATGTCCTCTGGAAAGGATGGAGGACCTATATTCTGCTATATTCTG
>CABFOQ010053021.1:0-20000 GCA_900660455.1 Gephyroberyx darwinii
TCTCCAGCTCCCATGTGACTCCCCATCCTCCCTCCCTGTTCATCTTCAATTCCCTTGCTTTCTCATCCTCCCCCTTTCTCTTTGTCTCACTCCGTCCTTACGTGCGGTACTCGCTTCACCCCCATGTCCACAATCAGAATCAGACTTCCTCCAGCCTCCTCTTAGGCTTTGCCTCTGTTTGTACACGCCGTTAGTAATACAGGACACATGTGGTCCTGTGTGTTCATGCTTTCACACAAATGCAAATGTCTTACTGCTGTTCTCAAGTGTTGAACTGAATAGTTATAAATCATACCTCACATGACTTTTATAAGTGGAGGGTCTAGTCATCATTCATCCCCGGAGCTCCAGCAAGCTATAGAGTAGCTCTTTGGCTTTGAACCAAGGAAGTGTAGATTATAAGTGAAGAGATGTTAACTAGAACACTACCTCAATCAGGTTTTGTTTTTGTTATATTGCACTTTTGCTGTGTACTTTAAAGCCACAACAGACCACTGCAGATATTGAAGTGCTACCAGATAATACAGAGTTTTGGATTGTAAAATATTATCCTAAACGTCTGACCTGAGTATTGACTAAATCTGACAAGCAATTATCTAATTCTCAGTAATACTTAATTTAGACAAGGTGTTTAGTTTTGTCTGTGTTCAATGAGAAAATTAAAAGGCCATATTTTTGGCTATTAAAGAGACTGTAGGTCATACTGGCAAGCAGTAGCCAGTTCCATAATTTCTCTATTTGATAACTCTAATGCACAACAGATGAACAAAAGAAGCCAGGGTATCCCACATTTTGTAAAAATTTGTTTAAAAATGATTTGTGATTCCAGGAGCATTTTACAAAAAAAAAAAAATACATCCTGGCACACTAAGCATAAATTATGTCCCTGACGTAGCCGTGGCCCGTCTGTTTCCTTGGACGTCTGTAACTTCATGTCTGACAGTTCTTTCTCTCTCCTGTTGGCTGCAGCCTCTCTCCATTCTGCTGGGAATACACAGCCTTGAGTCTGAAATGTGTTTACATTTTGAGCATGTTACAAATTATCTGCTAAGACTAACTTTGCGTGACTTGGCAGAAGCCTTCACCTTGCTCAGATGTTGTTTGGGTCAAACGTATTTCAGGGGTTTGCTCTCTCAATTTGACTGTCTTTATCTGACAGGGGTTCTCTAGGCCAGATGTGAACCCAAGCAAAAGGTAAAGCTGTGTGTGTGTGTGTGTGTGTGTGTGATCTGTGTATGTATGTGTGGTTTGGCAGCCTGCCAGTATGTCTGCAATACTGGGCTGCGCTATGACAGGACTCCAGTTTCACTCAATACTACATAAACGTATGAGGGAATTATTGCGACATTTGACCATGTTGACATATTTATGTCTATCCCAGCATAAATTAATAGATTTATCCTGGGATTGTGCAGCATTACCATATCTCAGCTTTCCTTATCAGATTGAATGATGCTATTCGTGTATATCACGTGTCTAGATTTGTCCAAGGACACTAAAGTTTTCCCAAACTTCTTTGCAAAGTGTATTTAATCTTCTCAAAGACAAGGTCAACGGATTTGATTATCTTGTCATTTAGTCATCTACTATGCTGGGAAATGGACTGCTTAATACCTCCAGGGTGTTCCCGAAATATCAATATTTGGAACACTGTAGGTGCTTAATGTGAAAGAAGTTTTCTGCTCTCTATTACAGGCTTGGGTGAATTATTGTTAGAGGATGACTGTCTCTCTGATTTTATCAAAAGATATTTAAAGATTTCAGCTGAAGTTAATCCTGAATCCGTCATTTTAATAAGATTAATAACAGGGTGTGCAAATTGTATTTATACATCATGATATTGTATTATCATATATTGATTAAAAATCCTGAGGCCTGAGATTACAGTTATACAACATGTTGTGATTGAGGACAGAGGTGATCTTTTCTATCAGTGGTGGCGAAAAGATGGTTAAAAAATCAGTTTATTTCTTGTATGTTTCTAAATGCAGTGTTGAGTTTGTATTACGATGTGTCGGTAGCACATTGTTCATCTTTCTCCAGAGCTCTCTGCTCTGCTTCGTAGTTTCAGAGACTCATACTTAGTGGCAGAATGGTTTATGTACCTTCAATACTCCTAATCTATCTTCTATTGTTAATGGAAACTGCAAATGATCCAGGTACAGGAATACACATTGTAAGGAAATGAGGCACACTCATACATCTTTCTTTTTATATAAATAACACAAATAACTTACAACAATGAATGATAACATAATGCTATATGCCAGTATTGCGATATTGCAGTGATATCATGCAGAGCTTAAGAGAGTTGCCTGTTGAAGATGAGATGAGTAGGTGATTTCTCTTAGTTGTATTAAAAATGAATGAAATAAATGGACCTTCTGGTATGCAGTGCTGATGCTTTTTGTGGGATCTTAATCATATTTGGTGAAAAATGGAATGTCTTAACAGAAATAATTTTTAAAAAAAATAGCTCTCCTTAAATAAATAGTTTTACATATAAGGGACAGAATAATCCTTATTATTATCATGATCATTAACTGTGATGGAAAAAAGACTGCATAACATACACATTTCAAATGGTGTTCATTTTGTATTTTAATCTGGATATCTTCTCAGCAGCAGCAGAATATTCTAGCAATTTAAAATCACACCTTGATATTAAAGAGGGAGTCAGTGAGCAGCTATAATGCATTTGGCCAGAGTCTGGCCTACAATGCATGAAGGACTAGAAGACAGATCATACACATATGGCTACATAGTTTCACTGAATGTGCTGTTGTAATCATATTTACTGTGCCTCTGTTTTCTGTGCTCTGTACACTTGTACCGTGAAAAGACAAGTCCAGCTTGCTTCAGCACATCTAGGCCAAGCCACATAACTTGATGTGAATCTCTGTTTTGGACCCCTCTGTCGATCGTGCAGGTCTCCTTGTCTGGCTGGACATAGATAGTCTTGTGTAAAAGATACAGTCCTGACTGCGTATAATACATTTAACTGTTTTATAAGAAAATATTTAACAGTTTTATAAGGAAATATAACAATATTTAACTCACAATAATGATAACATTGAGTAGACTTTAGTGGTTTTACAGTTGGTATACCATTTGAAAGTATTTATTGTCAAATATTTCAGTACTTCCTTGTGTGGAGATCTTTAACAGAGAATTATCTGAAGGCAATTGGAATTGTTTTACCAGTCCATAATGTGTCCGTTGTTTCCTCTTATGAAAATGACAACGTATTGTGGAACGTCACATATCTAATTTACAACTTGAGGAGAGTGGAGCGTGATGTTGGTAATGACTTCTGTGTTTACATGAGTTCTGTGTCTGGCAGCTTATATAACGTGACTGAAACCATAAACATTTTCCTACTCATCAGTCCTCTGCCTTTTCAGTCCACCCTCCTCTCCTCCTCCCTGCATTTCATCGGGATGAAGTGAGATGCTATGTGCTCCCTTCTGGTCTTCTTCCCCCGCAGTGGCCTTCCCTTCTGAGACAGGGCTATGAACATTTCTTTGCCATTTCTAATCCACTTTGCAGAGGAGTAAGCATTGAAATAGTTTTCTAGGAAAACCTCCTTGAAGTTGCAATTGTCATTATAGATCTTCTGTAAAGGATAAAAAAAACAAAACAGCACAGCATTAGTGTCACCAGCATTTAGCGTAAACCTGCTTGATTGCAGGTTAGCTGAAAACAATATATAGGTTTTGTCACAGAGGAGAAATGTTACCTTGCCTTGCAGCTGTCCGGTCCTGTTCATAGCGATATAATACTGACTCTTCACCCCTTTGATAGCCAGTATACCCCCCTCAGACACGGTCCTGATCTCCAGGATACCTATGAGACATACATGCAGTTAGGAGGATGAGAGGTAGTAGCGGACACACCCTCAACCTCCAGTCTTCACCCCAGCACTGCACTATGCTCAGCATTCATCTTCGTTAACAAACGGGATGGAAGTTCCTGTGGTTAATCAGTCTGCGGTCCCTCTGGCTTTATTCAAGCCTTGTTAACTGGCCTGGGTGGCCATTACACAAACCACAGCCTATGCCATTGCACATATGGGAGACAGATTAGGCCTCCCTCCCCTGGGATCGAGAAAACTACCTCCTTGCATGTGCTTTGCACGCTACGCGTCAGAACTGCTCTCCAACTTTGCAGGAAGGTAAAAAACTTAGGCCCAATTTTGGCTTTGTGATTGTTTTGTGGTGCATCTTAAAAATGAAGGGCTTGTTACCATATATGTCAGAAAATGCCAGGAGTCATGCTTCACTCCTTAAATTAGAATTTTCAGCAGAAAGCAAACATGTAAGATGACTACTACAATATAAATAGAAACATGAATCTCGCTGCTGAAATGAGTAAATGCAAAAAACAGTGTACAGAAAGTCAACTATTGTATGATGCATGTATTTATTCTATATGGTTCACTATTTCATTTAAATATGACGTGTTGAATGATGCCATTTGTGCAGCTGTGATTTTGCAAGATCAGTTAACTACACACCTTTTGATCTCTTATGAACTGGTGTTCATAAAATATCAAATGCATCTTTAAACATAAAGTATAGAATCATATTGATAAAATCTCCCAAGTGAAACACCTTCAGACAATACACTCAAATGTCAGTGGTTAGAGTATACTTACTCATTTAACCTAACAGACATGCACACACTGTGGATCAGAGGTGTTCACAGGTCAAAGACATTCGACCTGGCTCAATAAAGAGCTATGAAACCAGGTCTGTCAAAAAGGCTTCAGCATGGTATTTAAAATCAAGTTTCCAATTTACTGCACAGCTGCCAGCTAGTAAATACATTGTATTTGTCTCATTATAACATAAACTAATATTGCATAAATATACTATATACATTGCTCTTGTGAGTCTGATAAATAAAAATGACATTTCCACCACAAAAACCTGAAACATGTGACAGTGAAACTGGATCTTGAAAATACATATATACCATATATATGTATTTCAATGACCCAGAACCCAAGAAGGTCAGGAACTTTTTAAAGGATATAGGACCTTATTGTTAATTAAGACATATTGCAGAAATTCTTTCATTTGACAGACAGAGAGAAAGGGAAGAACTCTATCAAAGCTATTCAGACTGACATTATGCATGCTGCGCTTCAGTGTTTGCCAGATCACAAACAGATGGCAGTCTCCCAATCTTGGAATGTTGTTTGTGTTCAACTTGAACTTGGTATTACAGCTCTTACTCACATCTATTTAACCTTGCTTTTCTATTATTCTGTTATTTTTTGTAGGTGTTTAAATTACCGGTGCTAGAGCTGAAACCTAATTTGTGAACCAATAGAGTCTCCCATTCATTTTCTCATGAATCATACATTCATGGCAACAGTAGATCGGCATATAAGTTTACGTTGCGTGTTTGTTCCTCAATTTGGGACTCTGGCCATAGTGGAGCGCTTCCAGAAGGAACGGGATAGGAATGATAGTGATTTTTGTGGTTGTTGTGTGCTGCAGGAAGATTTGAGAAAGTGGAGATCAGCAGAGCTGTCAACTCAAACAGCACGAACATGCTATTGTCATGATGTTAAGTGTCACAACTAAAATTGTTCAGTCGACTCTGGGGAAATAAAACACGCACACACACACACACACACATACACACTAGTCATTACCATCTTGACTCTGCAGTATATGCAGAGCCTCTCAGGCTATTCTCAGCTTGAACAGATTTGTCTAAACTCTGTGACCCAGCCCCAGGCTAAGTAAGCTAACTTTTGGATGATCTTTAATTCTGCCGTCTCTGGATAGAGGTGGGATCCCCATTGCTTATATTCATCTGACTTTGAGGAATAACGGATTCCTGTTCAGTAGAAGTGCCGATTCAAATAGTACATGTTGATAAACTTTGTCATGACACATTTACAATATAAGCACCATATGCCAACACATAATGTTTAATTGGAATAACTAATGTTTCAATTTGTAATTGTGTTTGTTGTGTTTAACTGTCTTCAGATGCTTTTTTCCCCTAACCCTACGAAAAACAGCATTTAACAAATGACTGTGGATTAGTTAGTTTGCACACGTTTTATTATGGCCACAATCTGGAGTGAGGATGTGATTTAACATGAAAGTTGTCATGAGAGGTGTAGGCTCAAGTACAAATGACTCTTTAAATTTTATATGTTCAGTTTGCTGTGGCTTGGCGTACCTTTTATTGATATTATTACAACACTTTGGTTATTCCAGTGTCTCCCACTGTGAGGCAAACCTGCATGTGTTAGTAATTACCAATTACTATTTGGTTAGGAATGAATCAGCTCAGTGACCGGTGTTTGTTTTGGTTTTCAGGATATGTTTACACACTTAGTAGGAAATTGTCCAGTCTGAGGGACAGAGACAGAGCTCACACTTATACTTTGTATTGGATGGTTGATGTGATGTAGTTCATTTGCTCTTGAGAATGGTTGCTACAGTACAACTGGATGCACTATGATGGCCAATATCAATCCTACTTAGATTAGTTCTCCAAGCACTGAGTTTGTGATCTGCACATCTTTTTGAAATGTAATAAACTGAGATTAAAGAGATGAGTTTGCTGGAAATAGGCGTCTATATTTTTGTTGTTGGGGCACATGGACCGTGGAAGCCAAAAGTCATGCTGCTCCAAGTTTGTCATTTTGGTTTCTTTTTTTCTGGCTTTCTTTTTTTTTTGAAAGCAGGCAGCATGCAGTAGGCGTTTCAAGGCTTACTATTCCAGGCAGCCAAACAGTATGAATCAGTGATTTATTATATATATATTTCTGCACCATATTTGTCTCTTCAAAGGCTCGCTGGGCATATTTCTCTATGGTTTTTGCGTGCTATTGTCAGCCACATCTGGGTGTATCAATTTTTCTGCATTTCATCGCCAATTGTTGCGCAAGCATCTTTTCCATCTACTTAGAGGCATTCCCTGTCACGCCAGCATTCCAGCTACAGCCACACAGTCAGATAGGAGGAAATGATAGCTACCTAAACCATCCTCACCATGACAGAGTTTTCACATGGTATCTAAATACATGCCCTATTGTGGCTAGCCAATCATAGTCATGATGATAGTAATTGGTTTGCATTGCTTTACATGTTTTGCCTTTGATGATTTTTAATAGTACTTTTGATGAAGACCATTATGAGGTTGAATTCTGTGAAATGGTGTCGAGTTCCCTCCCATGGTGCGTTCAACATCAGAGGCGGTCGAGTTGGCTGTCTCTATGTTATGATAAACAGAGACAACCTTAATCATGGTTGTGTAAGATGCTAACTTAACATTCCAAGAAAAGCTCAGAAGGTGAAAATTATTACTCTTTCCATTTCTATTTCTGCCACGTCTTATGTCCGTAGACCTCATTCTGACATTTGATGTTTGTGGGAGATTAAATCAGGCCGAGCAAGTGTGAGTCTCTGCCAGTGAGAGCTTTTATATTGAGCTGATAGAGCCTTGGCCCCCATCAGCCTCCAAGCCCCTTTAGTTTACTTCATTACAGACTGTGTTTAGATGGTGTTATGATTGCGCAGGCCAAAGCCCACACCTGCTTCACTTTACCTCTGTCCCTTTGGCTGCTCTAACAGTGACACATGACCCATTAACACTGTGATTACACTGTGGAGAACATTGGACAATAACACCTCCCACGTGCTCCTGTCACCTTGATGGGCCAAAGGCTCATTACTGACCGAACTCAGCCAGTTCGCTGTCTAGGACTAAGTACAGGCTCACATCCACATTCATTATGAGTTGGGAAGTTGCTATTAGAGGGTACTCTCCACAATATTTCTGAGTTTTGGTTATATGCATTCTCATTAGCAATCAGTGCAAAGGAACTCATAGGGAAACAGTGTAATCAGACAAATAAGAAATCCTTCATCCTTACTGTAGCAGTTGGTGGGATCTTGAGTCCCGTTGATGTTGCCGTAGTCATCAATGGTTAGGAACCACTGCGTACGGCTGAATAGCTGTCGGATGCGCACGTCTCCTCCCTCCATGTAGTCATAGTTCCTGGTGTGGCGCTCGTGTTTGGAGCAGTTCATGATGGCGGCCAGTTGCTCTGGAGTGCGGTCACTGCAGGCCAAACACACACTGCCAAACAGGAAGATCATGTGCACGTACAGTCCTGAGAGCAGATTTGGCAGGTTCCTTGTCAGCATCCATCTGCGCATTATAGTACAATGCAGTTGGGATCCATGAACAGCATACTGAAATGTGAGATAGAGATCTGTATGCTGTCCCTCTGCCCCACAACCCCAAGTCCGTGATCCCTGACCCCTGACCCGCGACCCTTCTCTTGTGACCTTGCGTGTCCCGCTTTCTGCAGCAGGGACTCCTAGTGGGACGCTGAGACAGGCTGGTGGTGGAGGAGGCTATCTGAAGCTGGCGGGGGGTTGACTGTGGCTGGAGAAGACTGGTGAATGGATTATGAGTTGATGTCTCTCTTTAATCCTCACTGTCTGTGTGGGTTGTCTACACCATCCTCTTGGGACCATAGTCCAGCAGTGGACAGCATAATCCACTTCAGGAACTATGTAGGAGGTCACTATGAAAAAGAAAGAATGAAAGAATTGAAGTAGGCCTGTTTGAGTCCAGGTAATGCAGTCTGAAAATGCTAGTTATACTTACAGGTACACTTTGAAGAAGTATTTTCAAGAAACATTTTTAGACAAACTCTCATATTAAAGTTTCACACAATTGCAAATTTGAGCTCAATGTTGCTAAATGTTTAAGATTTAAATGGAGCATCTGTTTTTCTCAGCTCATGCCGATATGTGCCGTACTTTTTGTCCTAACAATAAATCAAACTCTGTTTCCCTCTCATGGACGCACAATAGTGAGATATCTTCAGTTGGCTGTCTGTAGTCCCCACTGGATCAGCATACACAAGACTCAGTAAAGCCACGCTACGTGCTACGATACATGCACATGGTCTCATGCAAGCTGAAGTGTATGCCATTTTCTCTTTAAAAAAAAAAAAGTTGAATAACTTACATGCGCTGTGAGTGATGGGAGCTGAAAGAGGTGTATTCCCTTTCAGTTAGAGTCTTAATTTGTAGACTCTTGAGTTGTAGAGCTGTAGACTCAGTTGTAAACCGAGCCCAGTAATGCTGGTAGGCTAAGCAGGAGCTGAGAGCCTCTGTCACTTCCCATGGATGTCTCCCTGACTCTGGCAGGCTGGCTCTGTGCATCTTCCACTGTTGTTGTGCACTCTGCTTAGATAAATGCCTCTTGCTGACCTCACTTGAGAGCAATTAGATCCTAGCCAGTCAGCTGTCCCTGGCCGAGATGCAATGGAGAAACACCCTCTGCCTGCCTCTCACTGTCACTCACCCACCAGACATGAGAGGGAGCCATAAACTTTTAGATGACTGACTTTCCTTGGTATGCACTCCCACATACTTTTCCAACGTTTGCGTGCACACTCACTGTACAACTTACTACAGCCCCTTTGCCTTTTCCAAGAAACATCCTGGTCTTAAGTACATTTTTGTTGTGCATGTTAAACATTTCATAGCGACTCACATTCACTCAAATGATCCATAAAATATTCCCTCTGATTACAAAGCGTCACTGAATTTCTCCCCTATCATTTAAAATGTCACAACCAATTAGTGGGTATACGTTGTTGCCTTGAATTATTGGTAAGGATTTATAGACTGAAGCCAAAAAACTTCAAAGAATCGCTTCAATTCTAGAGCTTATTGAGAGTAATGGGGGAAGCAATAAGTTATGGCTGGCAGGTATCCATCGAGGGGGAGAAAAACAGAACACATAACTGCTCAGAAGTAGCCATCTCTGTCTCAGGGGTCATGCTCTCTTTCACTTTTCGTGTTTGTATTTAAAGCCACAATTTATTGCCTTACATACCTGGCCTTTCCTTGGACTCCACCACTTCAAAAGTTTATATGGGCCCTAATGATGCGCTCCCCTGGGGAGGGCAGGGCTGCAGGCCTGCGAGAGAGGGATTTCTGGCCGCAGCAGGCCTCCCTCTCATCTGCTAAACTGGTAGTCGTAAAGGCCTGATCTATTAGAAGTCACACTGGCCTGTTCATCTGTCCCCTCTATCACCTCAGAGACAGTTCACGCTCTGGTTTGTTGAATGAATGGGCCAAGGGAACACCACACAACACATCACTGCAGAACCCTCCTTGCAGATTACAGATCCAAACACTGGAAGATTAGACCTGTTATCATTGATGTTGGCAAATCATATATATTAAAGGAACTCTCCACCATCATTCCTGTGGATGTTATATCAAAGGAATGTGTTGCCTTGATGGATAGAAGCAAAAATCATTCAAATACACCCAATATTGACAGAGAAAACACTATATTTCAGCTTCTCCAACAGATCCTACAATACCCAGTGTTCATTGCAAATGCTGCATTCTGAGGACCAACCCCCCACACCATGATGCTGCCCCTTACAGGTAGCTGTCTGGTTTGAATTGTGTTTTCAAATAGCAACTGAATTTAAACTTGCCTATGGTACTTTTCAACCATGTGATGTCAATACTAAGTTTACTGAGAGGGGCAACAGTATCTGAGCCTGCATCTGGAACATATCTTTAATAGTTGATTGCAGCAGTTAAATTTACTCTGCCTGGCTGCCTTGTGTGCCTCTGTAGAGGTTTTACAAGAGAACCCAGTTCACAGGTTAAGGATGGCGTCCTTGACATCACATAATTATGGTTCAGGAGCCTGGGAGGGAGCCTGGGAGGGAGCCTTGGCAGCGAACACACAAATAATCTGATCAAATAGTCTGATCCTATCAATGACCAGGCTAAAGATAACCTTAGTATTAACATCTTAGTTGTGTTTGTGCTCTGACTTTATCCTTTATAGAAGTTCAGGCTTATCCCTTGGGAACTTCCCTCAAACTTCACAACAACGTCAGGTTTGTTATCATCTTCTGAAGGGCTCACTCTTATCTTCTGTGCATGAAGGGCTTTTCCAGAGCATTCCTAGCTAACATGGTTCTCAGTTTTATTCCTCAACTCACTTTTACAAATGCATTTCAAGCTTTTTATAAAATTTCTGCTTGGTGGTCTGTCCATTTCATAATTGTGCTTTTGCCATCAGGGCTCCTAAGGAACTCAGGCTTCCTAAGTATCTTTTAAATCACGTCTTAAAACGTACTTTCATAGACTTGCTTTAATTTCATTGTTTTTAATTTGGATATTGGATATTTTTGCATTTCTTCTTCGTTGTACTTCTTATTTTTATCTCTATGTCTATGTATTTTACTGTTCTAGTTTTTATGGGTTCCTGTAAATCACTTTGCACTTTGCGCTTTTAGATAAATGCTAGATAAATAAAGTTGTTAATAATATTAGTTTTATTAGTTCAGTATTTGGTGAAATAGTAAAGGTTGCCAAGCCACTGTAAGAACCTCTTAAGGCTACAGACATTCCTAGAGACCAAGCCTAGTGTGGCGTGGCTTGTCATGATTCACTTTCATACATGGGTATGTGCTTGTGTATACGTGTGTGTGTGTGTGTGTGTGTGTACAAGTAGTTTGGTCTTATAGTTTGAATGGTTGCCTGCTGCCATTCAAGGATCAAAGGCCCAGAACTGTCTGGAGTTTACAGTAGCATAGGAAGTAATGTGGCCGCAAGGCAGGCGCAGCAGACCTGCGTGAGTGAGCCTCTTTAATTCTGAGTGACTGTAAGCCTCAACTCACAGCCCGTCTCTCATTCTTCACCCCTCTCTCTCTCTCTCTCTCTCTCTCTCTCTTTCTGAGTTATTTGGTGGTTTGAAGACCAGGGGTCGGTGTTTAAAATCTCACAACTCCTTTTAATTGATTCCCATTGTTGAAGCTGCCACAGCCAATAGAGTCTGAGAGGGTTCAGATGATTGCACTGTAACACGCAAACATGCAAGCTCACTGTAAACTCAACACTATTCCAACTCCAATTTCAGATTGACCTCCAGCCGGAGCCTCACAGCTTCTCTCTGGTTCTGCCTGCCTCACCTAGCCCTCAAGCCAACAAACCCTTAGTGACTTAATCATGAGCGGGTCTCATTTATCCTGTTTTTTTGTAAGATATAAGGATTTATTTAAACCAATTAGGGTTCAACACATTCACACATTCATGCTCATATTCATATTCATGCCTGCCTGTAGGCAACTAGCATTATGTGGCGTAAGAAGATAGACCTCCAGAGGTGGTTTTAGGTATTTTTTCTGTCGATCCTCTCGTCATATAATGAGTAAAGATGGTGTAATCCGTTTCCCACGCCATCTTACCATTTTGAGTATCATTTCACTGGTTATCACAGAGATAACCAACAGAAAAGTTTGCATTTGGTGTTGGGGTGTTGAAGAAGGACTGTTAACACACTAATGGACTGTCACTTGTCACTTTTCCTGTTTTTTCAGATTTTACAGTGTATAGTCTCATATTCTCTAGTTACCTTCATTTTGGACACTTAGCCACAACCAATTCCACATCTATGTATAGTATGCACCTTATTTGTACAGTATGTTCTCTCATTTTAAGTACTTTAAGTACTGTGTGTGCCTGCTGCTGTGATAGTGCAGTTTACTCTCTACTCTACTACTACTATAGTTGGTTCTAGTGTTACATTTCGTTCTAGTGTTACATCTCCAAAATGTCAACTTTCCAGGAACTAAGAAAAACAGCTTTGTTTTCAGCCTGACCACTGTGCATTTTTTAGTTTATCCATTGGGTTTTGAAAGGCTTTTCTACAACCAAGAATGTTCTCAACCCTTAGAGGAGCATGAAATCCTTCATCATTGGAGCTTTTCACATGACAACAGCGATTTGCATGATAGTAGTACTGCGTTTTATAGAGGTTGGCTAGTTGAGACAGGGATGGGTCTGGAGTTATAGAAGAAGCATAAAACATACACACACACACAACAACAACAACTTGTTCAACAAGCTGTTTCCAATCCCTCATTTGCAGTATGGGAATATCACTCTGTGATTTATCACTCGTCTGTGTCTTAAGAACCTCTAGCTGTTAGCACATTGAGCTACGTCCAGAATTTATGATAGTTTCCACTATTACTGCAAAGACATCTGCCTCCTCACTCTAAAAGCATTCCTGGAGAGAGAAGAGCCATAGAGCCATTGTTTGTGTGCGTATGTGTGTGTGTGTGTGTGTGTGTGTGTGTGTGTGTGTGTGTGTGTGTGTGTGTGTGTGTGTGTGTGTGTGTGTGTGTGTGTGTGTGTGTGTGCAATTCTCTGATGCTTTCCCCTGTCTTCTAGTGATATGACTGAATTATGCTTGGAGAATGGATTATGTTTAAGGTCAGTCTATTCTTAGTGCTGTTTTTAGACTGTTTGGGTTTAGCGTTTGCTTTCTAAATTCCATGATAATTGGGGATCTCTAGGGATGGAGCCTCACAACATTAGCCACATCTATAAATAACCATAGCCACAAACACACACATATACACACACGGCACATATTGTACACACAAACACATACTGAATGCACACATAATGGCATATAGCACAATGGCACCGCTCTCTACTAAGTTTTTTCTAAAATAGCAGCAAACTGTTGAATAGTACAATTCAGGACCACTAGTTACCTGAGTTGTGCAGATTTAGTACTAGCCAATATCTTGTATCAATCCAATCTCACATAGTCTCACATTCATACTCAACTTTATAGATATATTTGATCTTTTCCAATCTTTTTAAATGCCAGATTTCCAGAGTAAGGAGAAATGAACTTTCACTGAAATAGACATGTTTTAGTCCTCTGTATTTTTTGCAGTTCAGTTTTCTCCTCTGAAATTGTATTATACCACTTGAATATGTTCAAATATTCACTTTCCAAACATTGCCTCAGTAAAAATACCCTGAAAACTATTTCAAGAGCTGAGGACGTACTCACCATTTAAGGCAGTGTACAAAGAGGAACGGTGAAGCTTTGTCTGCTTTGCAGTACTCCGTCCATCGCTGCTCTGCTCTTTGAAGTGTCTCTTCCTGTGTCCAGTTGGCCCGTTGAGTGTTAGCACAGTAAAAGGTGACACATGGTCACAGCTCGGGTCATTACGGCTGCCTTGGCCTGGGCCAAAGTGTGAGTTGGGCGCTGCTAATGGTCCTCAACCTCCCTCACTACATCCTTTCTCCAACATGGATGTCTCTTTTGATTGCGATCCATCAAATTGTTAACTTTTAGATTCACTCACTCCAAATCTAGTGAAAATATCCATGAATACCTTTCACTGTAGAAAAGTAGAGAAATGACCCATGGACAGAATAAGACCATTTTAAGACCATTTTATGACAGCACATCAAGGGCTGAATATTACTGTAATAGAGTTGAATTCACTATCAGTGTTTACCTCTGAGGTTTGTGCATAATGTGCACACATTTGTGGGTAGGCACATTACATGATGTTGTAGGCAGTTTGTTCATTTGTGCATTATGGCTGGTGTAATGGGCCTTATTAGAGAATGTGAACTGATGTTGTGCTCCACCGTCGGGGGAATACTCTGATCCCACCTAATGCAGGAACAGCTGTTAGGGATCACAGCTACTCACCATATCTGTTCATGTATCAGAAAAAGCAAAGCCTTGCTTGTAAAAACACACTCTGCCTTAGTGGCCTTATGGGAAAAAGAGGTTCTAAAATAAACCCGTACAAAAAAGGTACCAGCTGTGCTCTGTGGTCTAAATGAGTCATTTTGTGCACCCTGTAATTTCTTTCGGTACCAATTGACCAATTTGTTCATATTTTACAAGCGCAGTCAGTCAGTCACACTGTGCACCCATATATCATCTCCACACCACATACTCAACCATTCCATTATCTAGTCAATCAATTAACCCATCTATAGACTGTGTTTTCCAAAGCCTGGGTTGGGCCCCAGGGGAGGGATAGGAATCTGGGTTGTCTTATCAAATAGGCCCTCAAAGAATACTTGAGAAACTGGCATCCAAAACTACTGGCTATATTATGCTACCATAACCTTCTTGTGTCCTTTCAGTGTCAGATTTAAGCAATAATCCCCGACAGGCTATGATATATGGAAATTATTTTATTTATACCATTTTATAAAATGGTTACTAAGCTATTTCAACATGTTATCAGAAATTCCTATCACGCTCTAAGCCACCCGTTTTGATTTATAAACCAAAAGATGTTTTGGTTTTGCAACAAAGTAGTCCCCAAACTCTGAGGTTCTGTTTTGCCTAGCAAAATGCAGTGTCAGAGGAAAGGTGATCAATTAACCAGCTGTTAGTGAAGTTAAACTAGGTTGAGGTTGATCATCATCCTCAGCCAGCCACTGCTCTAAAGTTTGATCACCCAGCGGAAGTTGATATTAGGCGACGACACTCCATCATTCGCTGTTACAATGTAGTGTTTTTTGAAGATGCCTTGATATTATATACAGCCTACAGCGGAGTAATATAGAACTGCTCAGAGGTCTTTGCTAATCTAGCTATCAACTAATCAGAAGGCTGGATCAGACCTACCTGTTTTACAAAGGCTGAATAAACACTGTACCTGATAGATTAGGTGTTTAACAGGGTACGTTCTCTTAAATTTGCCTCTAGAAACAACTGCAAAGTCAGTTTTATCTCACAAAAAAAACATTTTTAAAGTTTTTTTGTTTGTTTGTTTTTTTTAGAAAATGTTTTGAAGTAGACAATATACTCCATATATGTGGATCCAATGCAAAGCACTCCAGAGAATGGTCTCAGATCAGTGGTGTACATTTGTGGAGGAATGATTGTGTTTGGTGTGTCTGTTTCCAGCTCAGCAAATGGAGTCTGAGGAGGTCATTACTCAAACCAGGAGGCTGACTCTGACTGTACCTGACATCTCCACCAAGAAAGAAGTCTGGGACACTGGGACGGACAGAGAAAGAGAGAGAGAGGTAAACCTAGGAGACTTTAGATTGAGATGATACATTTGCACTTTAAGGCGCAAATGTCTCATGTTTTCAGTTTTTACACTTTGTCCCTATCCTGGGTATAGTACTAATAGTACTAACTTTATTATTTATATCACACTGTCAAATTGTTACAAAACAGTACTGTATAAACAATAAAACAACAAGAAATAAAAGTCAATAAGGGAAGCGAAAAACAATTAAACAAGGTTACATAAGAATAAGCCAGACAAGAATATAAAAACCTTTCTGTAAAAAAGTTTTGAGACGGTGACACTGATTTTGCCAACCTAAACTCCTCAAGGAGGGCGTTCCAAAGCCTATGGGCCAAGAAGGCCAAGGCATGGTGATTTTAAGTCATTAGTCTGGACTTCTGAATGGCAGCAGGGTCTTCTGTCTTTGTGAGGATCTCAGGCTGTGTTCCAGTTGTTCAAGGGTTAAAACATCTGAGATGTACCAAAATTAAAAGTCAGTAATATCTATTTAATCAGTAAAATTTAATTACTTAAACTAAATGATTGAAAGATTGATTCCAGAAATAATATGTGCTAATACATTATATATTTGGTTGTAATTCTTTGTTTGTTGATATTGTGCAAAATGGTACAGTTGGGATGTGTATGTATCTATCAATTGTTTTTATGTGACATGCTCCTTTAAGGGTTAATTTCTGTTTGTTTGTGTGTTTGTGTGTGTGTTTGTCCAGTCCCATTATTGCGGACCCAGTCCACAGTTCCGACATGTGCAGTTCAAGCCATGTGCCCAGAGCCCTTTGGTGTTGCACTATCTCCAGATCCACAAGATCCCCATCCCAGCTGGCTCTTACAAGATCAAATGCACTGAGATTACACCACTGCCAGATCCTACACCTAAACCTTTAGATGCCCAGTAGTGGCTCTTGGGGAAAAGGCTATGGGTAGTACTTGTCATATTGTAGTTTTTGAGATCTGATTCTGACGATCAGATTTTATGAGATGAGATCACAGTGCACTCACACTTTGTATCTGCATTACTATTTTTCTCATCTCTTTATAAAGATACAAGTAATGCAATTATATTATTTAATTGGTTTTATTGTAACATAATAATTATTCAAAAACAATGGATTTTGCTCACTCACTGTATGGAATATTTTGCCAAGAGAGTTTTGAGTCTGCCATCATATTTGCTATTGAAATATTTGTCTTCTTGTTTTAGCCAATCCTCCACTTAAACTCTCAGTGGCACACATTTGCTTACTACAGCAGTAGGTTTCCAGAGGGTTGTGTTTACATGCAGCACTTCCCACTTCTGATTGGTTGAATCCATTCAACAGCCATATTGAGACGGGATTTCCGGTATCAAATTCCGTGATTTTGAGCGGTCGCTGTAATTATTCTCTGGCTTACTCACAAACCTGCATACACAGACCAAGCCCCTTGCTTTTTACTTGATCTTGTTCATGTAACTTTCACAGTCAGATGAAAAATAATGTGCATGTTCAAGATAAAGAGAGAGAAATTGTGAGAAATTGCAAATAATCGTCATTTCACACCAGCCTACATTGCTCTCACCAGCAGCCAAAGCGATCTCTCAGTTGCCTTTTCTCCTCTCTCTCTTGTACACTTTCCCTGGCTGTCTGGCAGACTAGTGAACACCTCATGAACCATGCATACTGTCAAACAATTCATTCATTAAAATCTGGTTTTATTTCACATCATTTTCTCCAGGAAGTGATTGGGATATCTTGAATCACATCACCAACAGTTATAATATTTTGGATAATTTTACATGTTAAACAATACCGTTACATGGAGAAATGGGATTCTCATTGCTTTAATACATCCTGAAGAGATTGGATGATACAAGTCACATTGAAAGGATATGTATACAGTAACTGTAGCCAGAAAGAATAACATTCATAATCTTGTTTCTTAACTGTATTGTATTGCGAGGTGGACTGGTCAGCTCAGTGTAGAGGAAGGGGCTGTTTCATCGACCAGGATGGCGCTCAAATACAAATGATGACATGCATGACTAACCACAACAAGGTCTCAAATAGGGATTGCTGATGATTGGAGCCGTCCTTTGTCTCAATGTATAATGGCTCCCAGCAGCCTAGAGCTGAGAGAGAGTTATCTCACATTAAAGTGTCAGATAAGACTGTCCTCTCAGAGATTGGTGTCACTGCTGCGTTCAGAACTATAGATGCCTTCCTCTCGGATACAAAATGCTTCCAGATGAGTCTTTCTCTCCCTCTTAAGTCTCTGTCTCGCTCCCTCATGTCTCTGTCTGTCACTGTCTCTCTCTGTCTCTTACTCTCACTTTGTTCTTGCCACTCTTTCTCTGTGTCTATCTATCTCGCTCTCACCATACAGCTGGTGTGCAGGTTGTTTTACAATAATATGTTTAAAGGCCTTGAACAACATGCTTATAAAACATAGCAACAAATGGCATTGCTAATAAAATGCCAAGGCTCATCTAGGTGCAGTCCTCCACATTCTAGTGTAATCATAAAAGTGTGTGGGATTAGGAACAGCAGGGCGCAGTGAAAATGAGGTTCAAAAACACCAAGCCTATTAACTTCATGAAAAGAGCCATGCGTGAGGCGTCACTAGGGTAAATTGGGCACTTAATGAACCTGGCACCAGAGAGGGTGTGAGGGAGTGGGGGCACAAAAGTGTCTTAGGCAGAGTTGTTGTTCTGGGGCTTGATTGCTGTGGCTGGGGTTATGGGGTTATCAGCATAGGTCTGAAATATGATGAGTATTTCTTCGACAAATTAAAATGGTACACCAGAGACATATGATGTTGCTATTCACGGCACCCGCCACCTCCAACTTGCCAGAAGATCTTATCCATTTTATATATCATGTAGCGTTCATTCATATATTCATTCACATGTGTAAATATTAGTTTTTAATGTACATTAATGCAAAAGTCATAATCCAGGCTACAGGTTTCATAACATTTAGCTAACCTTAGCTTATGACTCACAAAGTAGACAGATATTAAATCTTAAATCTTTTATTGTTACAGAGTTGTTGGTAATGGCTACACACACAATCACTCACTCACTCACACACACATACACACACACACACACACACACACACACACACTTACTATATTTGGACTATATTTTCTCCCATTCTTGGTTGGATGGGGAACATCTGTGAACGGCTACCTTCAAGTCATTCCACATATCTTCAATAGGATTCAAGTCTGGGCTTTGGCTGGCAACTCATGGATGTTCACATTCTTGTTCTGAAGCCATTCCAATGCTGATTTGGCGGTGTATTAAGAATTGTCCTGTTGGAACACAAGTTGTTGCCCCAATGTAAGGCCTTCGGTGCTCTGAAAGGAGGTCCTCCACAAGAATTTGCCTATATTTGGCTCCATTCTTCCTTCTATCCTTACAAGTCTCCCAGTCTCTGCCGCTGAAAAGCCCCCCCACAGCATGATACTGCCACCCCCCATGCTTCACATTAGGGATGGTGTTACATGGGTGATGCGCTGTGCCCAGTTTCTGGGAAACTGGAGACATACTGTAGCATTTTACATTACAGCTGAAGAGTTCAATTCTTGTTTCATCAACCACAGAGTTGTGTGGCTCATGCTCTCACGCTCTCTCTGTGTGTGTATGTATATATATGAAAAATCAAGTGCTCATGATTGTTTCTACAAAATAAAATCTGTATCAATCCATGCATCTTCTACATCCATTAGAATCTACTTCCTTGACTTGTGTCACAGCTAAACCATGAGGTTATCAGTGCAATGGAGGACCAAAGCCAAAAACGTCATCAAGACTGCAACCCGTGAGACATTACAGCAATACTGACATCTTACAGCATTAGCACTATTCTGCACAACTCATTTTAGGCAACCACCACTCATAAAATCATTACCTCTCTTGACAGTCGTAGTTAGGCAGAACCAACTACCTCACATACACACACATACCTGATGCCACCATCCATTACTGTTGAGATGCCAGTATATTTCTTCCCAGCATTGACTCTCCATTTTTACTTGACCGAGGTTGAAGCAGAAGATGAAGAGAATGTGAAGAGAATATAGCCAGCAGGGATATTCCTGAATGAATAGGTAA
>CABFOQ010053021.1:21061-65166 GCA_900660455.1 Gephyroberyx darwinii
ACACACACACACACACACACACACACACACACACACACACACACACACACACACACACACACACACACACACACACACACACACACATAAAACATTTACATGGTAACCATTTTTCAAAACATGAAGCAAAACAAAATTTTATCAAGTTTACATCATTTGTCTTCAACGCTGCACATAATGTCAGCGGTGTTTACATGTTTATTTGCGTCCACAAGTTAGTCATCGATCACTTCTGTTTGTTTCTGAATATAGCTGTGATTGATAACATGAGGTTAACTGTAGGACTGTCCATAAAAATGTCTGGGTCTGTGTCTATGTGATATATCCACATGGTTTTATTTCTGACAAGTAAAGCACCACTCTGTAGCTTTTAGATGACAATGATTCTCAATCTGTCTTGCCTCATTCCCTCGTCTCGTCTCATGCTAAGAATGAATACGTTTTTAATGGAGGGAGTGGGAGAAGTAGAGCAGAGCTGGAGAACAGGAGCTGATGTTGGAGGGAGATCAGACACATTATCCATCAGAATTCCTGATAGCAACTAACCCACCACACACCACCTTCTGCATCATTCTCTCTTTCCATCTCTACCAGGGAGAGATTGGCCTTGAGCTCGAACCTCGTCCTTGGTGATTGAGCAATGGTCTGTATTATGGCATAACCACTTTCCTTCTATTTCTTATGTCTGTAATTCAATCAATTTCTTTATCTCTCCATCGTTGTCTCTCAGACTGCTCAAGGTCACTGAGCATTATTCTGGCAAGATCACAGGTCATAGTTGCTGAGTGTTTCATTAAAACCCTCCATGGCCTGGGAAGCCAAGACTTGCCTTCAAGAGAGGAGATTTTTATAGGGAGGCGGAGAAGATAAATAAACAGGAGATGTTCATGTGTAGAGCAGGTGGTCTCAAGAAGAAAAGAGCCTGATGCGTGTTGTGAATGTGTGTATGTGTCTGGGTGTGTGTGTGTGTTGCCTTATGTCAAATAGGGACCCATGTGAGAGGAACATGCATGCGAAGAACCAGGCCACAGGCCAGAGGAAATAACTTTTGTGAACAGTTATGTCCTGAGCTGGCCTGGTTTATAACTGAAGGTGTGCTGGACTTAGGGCATGTGTTTCTGTTTGCCTGTGACATCTGTTGTTGGGAATTAGTCATAAAAAGCACTTAAAGCATCTCCTTAACTGCCATTCTGCTTAGTAACAAAGCACGCAGAGTGAAGTGGTGTTAAAAACAGTCAACAGAATACGCAATATTACTATTTAACCACAGATTAGATAATTCTTTATTTATTTTAACTTTATTTCTTTTTTTAGTAATCGATGCAGAACATTTGGGTCATCTCAAAGTGGTATAAATAAGTGAATTTAGAGCTTTTTCACCCCATCTGTGTTTATCAGTTTTTTGTTTTACTTGTAATTATAGAATTTCTGTTAACAACCAGTCAGAATTTAATAGTGACATGAGATGTGACATGACATCATCACCTGTTTTCCAGGTGAAAATAAAAAGTTAACTAGCAGGAACAATAACACAGAATCGTGTGTATTAACCAAGGCCTTTATTTTATCGTTTTATCTATCCAAATATTTTTGGATAATGTGTAGAGAGAGTGAGGCTGCTTTGTATTGCTGGCATGCTTTTCCCATTAGCCAAAGAAGACATTGCTCCCTATTTGAGAAGATGACAGGCTGGGAGGATGAAAACATTGAATAAACAGTTCTGGCCA
This sequence comes from Gephyroberyx darwinii, assembly GCA_900660455.1. Taxonomy (NCBI): domain Eukaryota; kingdom Metazoa; phylum Chordata; class Actinopteri; order Trachichthyiformes; family Trachichthyidae; genus Gephyroberyx; species Gephyroberyx darwinii. Next base: position 22,789 of record CABFOQ010053021.1, read on the forward strand.
AATGGAGGGATAGCATGCGTTTACAGATTAGTCCTTCCCACAGGGTGGAGGGGCCTGTTTCACAATGTGCTTTCACTCAGCCCGTATCTAGAGTTGCGTGAGAGATTTCCATATCTCACACACTCTTGTAAATCACAATTGAACAGTAGTAACTCAGAGAATGAACTCCAAACACGTCTGCTTTCAATTTAGGCCCAGGGGTCCTGCCAAGGCTGGGGCAGGCCCAGAGACCACCCTTCAGCACAGATTTACTAGCCTCGTCACCTCGCAGGACTGCAGGACTGCCTGCCCCATCACACTCAGACACACACCTCACACCTTTACGGCTGGGGGTGAGGATGTAGGAGGGGCTGTGGTGTATTTACACCCCCCCAAACAGACATATTTGCAGCATGCACTCAGACAAGGAAAACTTATCACGCAAAAGCAAATATTTCCTTTTGTTATAAATGTATTTTTCACCTCTTATGTTCTTTATGTTCAACAACAGCTGTATTTGTGTGGTAGAACATTGGAAACTTTTAAAACATACATCTATCAAGTTGCTATATAGACTCCCTTTGGAGATTTGTTTGTAGAGTTGCGAATCTTGGATTTCTTTGAAAGGTATGTCTACTTGGGTGAACACTCTGCTCTGAAACACTGGCTCAATCCAATCTTAAATCTTTAACAAGCTATGCAAGCTGGAGATTTACATTCTCTCTCCACTCCTCCTGGCCTTACTCATCATTTGGAAACACTAGATGAAATACTCCCCCGTTTATGAACCATGTGATACTATGATATAGGATATGTGCATGAGCAATTTACAGCACTCATCAATATTGTTCCTGCTGTAACTTGTATGTGGTTCTCATCTGTATCCTGCAATGACTTGTGTAGCTCAGGAACATGTGCAGAGATGAAGCGATGCTGCATAATGTGAACTGTGTCGAGGTTGAATCCAGCTCATTGTGCTTCTAATGGTCTTGAAACAGACAAGGTGGTCTGCCATATCCCTCAAGGTGACTGTGCTGTTGTGGTCTGCATGCCAGTGGCCACAGGGTGCTGCCAGCCTCGGGTTAGTGGACAATCTTCAAAGGGCTGGATGAGAGGCTTGGTGGTGGAGAATGCATACACAAATGTGGCTGTGGCAACAGGACACCAAATGGATGTACACTAGTACGATGTGCAGACATTATGTTGTCACAGTGAAGTGGTGGCGTATTTTTGTTAGAGCTGTTGAGACTAGCTTGAGATTACGATTGTCTGTGGTCGAACTTTGGGAGATTGGAGAGTGCCTCAGAGAAAGGCAGTGTGACTTGATCACTTCGCTATGTGGAAGTAAGGCAGTGCAGTAGTAATATCCTGACCTATCTCCTGTCTGGCTGCAGGATGTGGGGTGTTTAATGTCCTTCTGGGTGTTTCATAACCAGCCTGATGTGGTCTTCAACAAGCCTCAGACCCCAGCTCTAACAGACCCTGCCCAGAAATCCAGACTTCAGCATCTCAGACACAACACTTAAATGGATTAGTAGAAAGTAGACCCAGCTGTCAGATGATTGTCTGTCCACCAGTACCTCCCAGGGATACAATGTCATTCATTTGATTAAGACAACAGCCAATTGAACAGCAAATTTCAGAATAATGAAAGATGCAAAAGCATTATGAGATTTAACCTCACTTTGTCAGTTGTCCAGCGAACACATGATGGACTCATGAATTGCTAGTCAAAGCTTGGGGAGCATTAAACCACAACAACTGTCAGGACAAAAAGAAAAGGAGGTTGGTAGAGTAAACAAGGTTCTGTGCTCACGAAGAACCGCACATGTGGGACGTAGGGGGACCTTGTCAAAGCCCCCAGAAACACAGTGCATGTGAGACTGTGGGCAACACCCCTTTTAGAGATCCAACCTGCAACAGCTAACCTCCTTGTTATACTGAGCTGGCTGACAGGAAGAATGTGCCCCTGCCCACACATGCAAGGTTTTTATAAAGATGTGCAGCTACACATTTCTTAGAGATTCCCACTCCCTCTGAAACTAATGTCTGATTTCTCCATAGCTGACTGTATTACATGAAGAACAAGAGGCAATTATAAAACAAACTCACGCTCTGTCTTCCTGGCCATTTGAGGGATGGAAGTCTCACATGAAAAGGCGTGACAGAATTTTCTAAGAATCTGAATAATCAGCTTACATCGGAGCTAAGTGGGAACAGAGGGTGGCGGACACGTGTTTGCTTTCCATTTTCAGCTCTGGCACAGATTCAGGCCACCTTGAAGAGTCTGAAAACCATTACCCAGGGCTGTTGGTCAAAAGTGCAGACAGTATAGGATATCACAGCACTGCGCCTCGCAGAGAGACAGAGAGATAGGGATAAAGTTGAAGGGGGGAGAGAGAGGAGAATGGGGGAGAGGTATCATGGATGGGATATCGTGCGAGAAGAGGAGAGTTGAGACTACCCGACCTTCAGCACGCCTTCTGCTCAGACATCACAATTACAGCCAGCCCCCATGTCATTCATGTGGATATGTTTGGTTCCACAGAAACGAGGGCATCCTCACAAAGTGATGTAATTCAGAGCAGCCGTTCTTGCATGTGAAGTTACCTTCATGGTTATCTGACACACCACCTTTTGCATGCAATAGCTGACTTGGTACAGACAGGCCTGCAGACAGGCCTTTGTCTCTCACACAGACACATAGTACATGCGTAAAGATGGGTCACGCACATGAAGACAACATCAATCGCTCTCCCAACTCTGTGCTGGCTGCTGACGGATGCCTCTTAACAGGAGCCATAGGTAAAGACAGGTGTGTGTTAATGTAGGTCTGTGAATGTGAGTGGATGTGTGTGGTTGTATTTGGATTGGCTCTATGAATGTGTGAATTTATATGTGTGTGTTTCTATCTGTGTAAGAGTGGGAGGTGTGTGGCCTGGAGAAGAGCTCAGCAGGTCTGACTGTGTCTTTGCCTGTCCTCTGCTATTCTGTCAATCATTAATGATCATTTTGCTGTCGGATTGCTATCATAAACAGCTTACATTTTTTGGGATATCACAACATCTGTGTTTTTGATAGATACTCATCATTAATAGTGGTGACAATGAATATCAGGTAACCTTTTTTTCCCTCCAAAATAGATATATACATACAGTTATATATATAGTGTTTTGGAATGATACCTTGAATATTTTCCACAGCACTACAAATGATATGATTTGTGTATTTGCTTGTCTCTTTGCTTGTTTGTCTCTTCATTTTATTCATTACCTATCCCTTCACTCAAGACCCCAGATGGAAAAAGAAAATAAACACAAATACATAAGAACATAAAAACATTTAAATGTTTGTATGTGTATGACTATATTACATGGATACAGTGGCTATACATTATATATAAGAATATTCTCATATTCCTGTACTACAAAATTAGTTCAAAATACATTTAGTGAATTAAAGGCAAATTAAAGACATTTTGGTGAAAATAAAAGATAAACTGAAAAAATATAGTTTTCGAAAGTATTCAAATTGTCTCACTGGAAAAGAAAAGTTAAACATTTTATAAAATATATTATTCATACTTAATAATTGGGTTATAGTTAAACTTTTTTATGCTCTTTATTATTATTTTTTATTATTATCTTTATTATTATTTTTATACCAGGTCCCCTCAATACATCTTAAAAGGATCTTTTTGCTTCAGAATGCTTCACAGTGTGAAATACTTGTATCATTTATGTATGGCATTTAATTACATTTTTAAAGAAACTAAGCTAATCTTCATTGTTATAAATAAAATGAATATATTTTGATCTAATTTTGTAGCAGTAGAACCAAAGAATCAAGGGGGTGAATACTTGACAGCATAAGACTGGTATGCTGTAGAGAAAAAAAATACAAAACAGTCCAGTTTAGTCTTTCCTCTGTTAGATCTAATAATGGACTAATGCTGTGTTTCAAAGTGCTATTGATCATATTCACTGGCAATTCTCCCATATGTGAGAATATTGTCCAAGTATTCTCCAAGGAGGAGGAAAGGAGCCCAGAGAAATGTTAAGAAGCAAATTATCCCCCTTTAATGATAGGAGAATGGGGCGATATCTTTTAAAATATTAGATCATTAAATGAGATCATCTTAAAGTAATCATCCCTTGACAGCAATCATGACAGATCCTCAACAGTCCACCTCTAACTCTCACGCTAACATGCTGATGTCATTTAAGCCTTCTCTCATTCTTCTAAAAGGCTTTTTTCTGTCAGTGGACACTTTGACCACAATAGGATTTTATTACGTTATGCTCCATTAGAGAATAACAGATATAAAAGCAAAGGAAACAAGTAAATAATGTTGCCTAATCGTGTGACTCACTGCCACAAATTCAGATCCTGACGCGATCTGACAAGTGATGATATTCTGCAACAAAAAAAGTTTCCAATATGTGAAATGTTTTCGTTTTTTGTTATTTCTTTCCTTTTTTTCATGGTCTGACCACCTGCAACTTGCATATGTCATGCTAGTGCCAGTTAAGACATAAAGTAAATGAAAGCCAGACCTGCGCTTTGGGGTCCAGTGAAGAGTTGTAAGGGGGACGTGTAATGGGAAAGCAGCACACTCCCTCTCCACTGTACACAACAGTCATTAGGCAACCCATCTGCTCAACGCTTGCATGCTAAGCTGTAATTTTCAGACTCTGGTGTGTGTATGTGTGTGGGGCTGTGCATTTCTTGGTGTGTGTGTGTGAGGGCATGCGATGGCAGGCTAAGAGCAGAAGTGATGCTTGTGCGTGCATGCATGCATGTGCGTGTGTGTGTGTGTGTGTGTGTGTCTGCTATTATCTGGATGTCATCATAACCACAGAAATCAGGGCCTGATGGTATCTCCCCCACCCCCTGCTCCTATCCCCAGTCACGAGAGCCGAGGGTCTCCTTTGACCACACACAAACACACACACACACACACGCTTACACTCACACATACGCACAGCATCATACTTTCACATTTTGTAGGTAAACATCTCCAGATTGGTGAAGCACGATGGATTTCCCGCCATTGTGGGAAAAGTGCCCAGAACCATTTGTAAGCCCTCTTCTCCGCCGCCTCCTAACTCTTTACAGATTGTAAAACTCTAGATTTCTATATTAGGTTACTCTGCTGGAGTTCTCGACCTCTCTTTTCTCCAGGTCACGAGAGACAAAAAAAAAAAAATACGATCACACAGAACACAGTATATTTAACTCGCTCCATTTTGTCAGATGAATTAATTTCCAAGGGATTTTGAGAACATACACACTGAGCTATAGGCTGTTGCTTCTTTGTAAATATGTGGTTACCAGACTTAAGCATAACACAGACAGTTTACTTGAAGACAACACTGTGAACAATATATCTTTACTGTATCAAAATGTATGTTACGCATTAAGCCTGTGAGTTTATTCCAGGGCTAAAGTGTTTGCCTGTTTCCCCTTTACAGGCAATCACATGGGAGTGTTGGCAGCCAGCCAGCCTTTACTGTGGTCATGGCTAAACCTGAGCCATATGCTTGATCTAAATCACTAATAGATTGTAATATGTGTAATAACACTTGTTTTATTATACTTAGCACGAATCTTGCTCTCATAAATATGAAATATTTTGGCAACGGGACAGAGTTCAGAAAAATGTCTGCACTGCAAATTGTCATCTGATGCAGCTGTGGCCCTAGTACCTTAAACACTAGCCCCAGCTCTAGCCCCACCCCATGGTTTAGGCCATGCTGCTGCTCCAGTCTAGCTCCAGCCTCCACCATTCTCCAGGCGTATTCCCCGGACTTTGCTCCATCCTTCACCCTTATCCCAGGTTAAGCAGGCCCAGACTAAGATGGGACCACAGGAGCAGAAAGAGGCTGGTTAACACTGTTATGCTGAGCTGCTGTTTGTCCTACACATCCCCCTGGTTGTCTGAATTCTGTTAACCGCACCATCATCTGTGGTAGTTTATACATGCACTGCCTGCACGGGGGAATGGGAACACAATGAAAGCAATGTGGTTTTGATCGTGCTCCTTGTTAAATGTCTCCGTTTGTAGGGTTCTGTGAAGATTGAAATAATTTCTGCGTGTTAATATTTGCTTAACTCACAGCAGTGGCCAGGGTGCTGACGGCTGCATGTTGCTTCAGTGGGACAGCTCCTTATCATGTCGGAGCGCATTATTCTATCAACCACTGATTTCACTGCAGTATCCAAGTGTGGGAATGGAAGATCGCAGTAGATCATCAAACTCGAGGGATGCGTCTGTGAAAGCACTGACACAATCATCAGTGCACCAACAAAACCATGTGTGCACCAACAGACATGCAGACAGATACATGCACACGCACTCTCACATATACAAACAGAGCAAGGGGCCAGTGAATGGCTGTCCATCCACACTATGATCAAGATGTTTCCCTCTGACTTAAATGCCCTGTGCCTTTCCCAGAAATGTACTTTGTTGTCATTAAAGAAGGCTCTTAGAGACAGATAAGGTACATCAAAGAACTGTCTCAGTAAGGACCTTGGTTCCATGCAATGGAAAGTTACTATTTGTGACTGACTCCTCTGTGGAAAATCTCACAGGCCTCTTTAGGAGTAGACCACCAGTCTCAGTTCACAATGGGGATCTAACTAGTAGATGAATAAACAAACTAGATCCTAATGGAGGGATAGTAGGGCTTTCATTTGATCCAAGAGATGCTCTGTGTTTAGCCTCAGACATAGGAGCCTGCTGGTGTGACAACAGGTCAGACACGCAGAGCCACAACTGTCTGTCTATCCGCAAGCTCTTTGTGGTACATGCAGTATAAATATTGTAGATGTCTGGATTTGTATTACATGTACTGCATGCAACCGCGTGCTTTGGCCATTCCACACTCAAGAGGAACTGTTTTAAAAATTCTAACTTTGTTCCCTTTCCAGCTTCGAAGGCCCAGTTTGTTATATAATATATCTATTCAGATTAGATTCATGATGGGGGATTTCTGCAACAGCTAATACTGTATGGGTGCTGACATTAAATAAAAGATCATATATGTAGAGGAAAAAACACGTTGATCTCAATCAAAACTTCCATTATTCACTAGTACATATCGAGGGAGATGTAGTCTTATAGTATTACTTTATTCATCCCACAGTGAAAGTGGGAAACTCCTTTATCACTGAAGCACCACACGTGATGCAATACACAGAGCAAAGCACAATCAGGACTCTACTCACATGGAAACCTATCGTAAATAACCATCGGTTCCTTTGCTCCTGGGAAACGGCACAAAAAGGATGTTTTCATTCCAAAGCCTCATTGCAGAAGTAAGAAACTGCTTGAACCTTTCTGGAGACATTCTGAGTAGTATAAACCCATGGCTCAGACAACTCCTGTGTAGCATCAGTATATTGTAAGTGGGCCAGCAATATTGTCTGAGGTGATATGAACTTTAGACATGACGCTCTTGTTGTACAATTTGTTCAGTGACATAGGATTACACCCAATTGTTGCACCAGGTTTTTTGATAATCTTTCCCAGCCTGTTCTCACCTTCTTTTGAAGTGAAAGAGTTGTGGTAAGGGCAATACTTAAAATAGCCTTGACAGCCATGAATCAAAAGTAGATGGTAAAAAAGGGATTGAAAACCAGAAAATATGGGGTGAAATACCTATAGTATCTGCTCTATATTTGTATATGGAGTATGTGGAAGCTGCAGACACATGCAAGCCTTTTAACAGACCAAGAGTTATGTGCAGGCCAAGGTTTTATTCATCCACTTGTGACAGCACTTTCACGTCCATGGCTCCTCTGAGCTCGGCTGTCAGCTAAGGGCATAAATCCCTCCGCTTACTCTCACAGGCCAGTACTGTAACAAAAGAGGGCAAGCTCCCTCAGACTCACACTGAGTCACACATTAACTTTTAGAAGTTAGTATGTCTGGTACTGCATGCAGTCTATGGCTGTTGCTTTGTGTGAATGTGGAGTTGGAAACCTCACGTAGTCTCAGCCTTGGCATGTATGGCGTCTAAATATACTCTGTCTCCTGGTTTGATTTTCTAAACCAAACTGACAGGGATGAGTGCACCAGGACAGGAGGAGAGTGGGAAGGAGATGAAGCTACAGAGGAGGAGGAGAGAGGAAAGAATTAAGAGAAGACAGAAAAGGGCAGGAGAGACGATGGGTAATGCCATCCAGAATGCCATCCTGCAAACTGGGCTCTGACCTAAACGTTGCGTTCTCTTTTGCAACACATCTGCTTTTATTTTCAGTGGCAAAAGAGAACAATAAAAGGAGAGCAGCTTGATAATGTTAGCCTGCCGTCCCCGTGTCAGAGGAAAGTCACAGCATTGACCATTTATTGTTTCACGCGTTGGGCACTGTGAAGCCCTTTGAGACTGTAACAGTGATTAAGGGCTATACAAATAAAATGTGATTTTATTTTATTTGATTTGAGCGTGGGTGGGATATTCTGATGTTCTGTGCTGCACGGCAAAGCTTTGGCTGGCTGGACATAACATAGTCATGATGTGTTTACAGTTATGATATTTTTGAAGACCTTTGTTCCTTGTGATAAAATAACAATAAACCACTCTTACCAAACATCCCTCTTTCGTTGTCATATCAAACAATATGATGCATTCCACAATTACACGATGGGAATCATTCTACCAGTAAAGGATTTCAAGGTTTTAGCTGAGACAAACTACAGTTATGTAGGACAGGAGTTTTTTTTCATTGATATTCCAGTTTTATTTAATCAGAATGATTTTTTCCCCAGAACATGACCACTCAAATCTAGCTGAAACCTACAGGTTTAGCCCTGAACTTCCCACAATGGCCCAGATGAGCCCATTTGATGCCAGTCTACCCAAATTAGAGTGCAAGTGGGAAGTATTCATCTAACCTCCATACATACGATCTGCCTTTATAATACACTCATACACTCCAGATACCCCAACACCCTAAACCTCAAACTCCAACCCACACACCCCACTCAAAGCACACCACAGTGTGCTAGCGTGTGATGCAGAGGGGGTGCATGTGGACTTGGCTGCAGTGTGTGTTTCAACTCTTGGAACTGGATTTGATCTGCAATAACAGCCCCACTGGATCAAAATTGTTGTGTAAAATTGAGACACGCTTCTACAGACCTTGTAAAAATAAAAAGAGCAACGAAAACACAAAATGGCTAGTCACGCACAGGTCTTACACAGGTTGAGGCGTGAGAACAGCTATGATGACCTAAGGGGGAGATGAGGTTGGCAATTGTGCAGGGTCTTGGGGAATTTGAAAGTACGTGCGTGCAAGAGCACAGGTGTTTTATTAATCAAATGTGTATATTAGAGTGTATATATGCACTATATTTGTGTGTGTGTGTGTGTGTGTGCGTGCATTTGTGTGCATGTAGAAGTAATGATGCACCCTTCTGTGAGCGCATTAGTAGTGAGGGCCATTTACGGCAAGAGGTACACAGGCTTTTGCTGCCAGATGCCATGCTGGAGATATATTTAAGACTCATGTTTAAGGAACTGTCAGAAATGAGATTACATTAACTCTGGTTGTTAGGTTGTGCATAAAACAGTTTTTGGCAACCAAAAATTAAACGGCTGATAAAACCCAGTGTATACATTGACGCCAAGGCTATAATATCAATGCACTAGTTTTACCAAATGAATCATCAAAGATTATATGAGAAGAGAAGGGCTGCTTTGAGGTGTTTATAATGCTTAATACCACACTTTTGTATCTCTAAATAAGGTTGGTAGGTTTACATGGCAAGGTTGAACATGGTGAAATGGATGTGTTTATCAGATCATCCCCCGTGAGTCAGTTTAATAAATAATAGAGTTTTTAGTCCTGGGTCAGTGCCTGAAGTCTTAGAGCATCTTCCCACCACAGCTGCCTCATAGACAAACTCCTTCATTTGAGTTTCTGAATGTGCGTTGACAGTGGATCAGTCAGTCTGTGACGATAACAATGTTTTTCAGGTATGTGGAGACGTTGCCTGACGTTGATGGAGCCTGGTGGATGTTGTGTGTGGGTGTTGTGATGACATATCAGGGCTCTATTAGCAGCCATGTGTATTTTGACCCACAACCTCTCTGCTGTGGTTGCCTCCAGCAGGAAAGACTCTCTCATTCTTAAGTGTTTCTGTTGATACTAACCCAATACAATTACGGAAATGTTGACAGACACGACACACGCACCAGAGCTGCTAGGGTGATGCATCTCACGCATGCATCTCACACGTGTGTGTGCACACACACTAACAAGACACAAGCCACCAACCTAGTGTTGATAAATAGCAATTAGAATATATTAGTGCCTGTGTAAAAACCAATAGTAGTTCATGATAGTAGTTCATGTAAGAGATGTGGTAACTGTCTCAGTGTACACATGATAAATGATATGGTTAATGAAAGTGCACTCACTGCCTGTGACACATTCATATACACACGCACACACAAGTAAAATGACTAAGGACACTTTTAATGCTTTTTACGTTATAAGTCAATCTGTGAATACATTCTTCCCTCTACTTTTGGTGTTGGATTCACTTGTGGATATTGTAAATATTATGGCAATGTATGATGGGGCTTTTCACCCAGGCTCATCTGTTTTTCTGAATAAACTTATGACACAGAACTTGATGACACATAAACTGATTGTGTAAATTTCAGAATAGAAATATAATCTCTTTGGTAATAAAATCTTTCATATGGTCTGATGTGGATTGACCTCCTCAGTGAGGGAGAGAGGTTAGCGAAGGATGTGATGCTGCCAATAGCATCTTTCTCTGTGTGGCAGCCAAGACTGCTAAGAGAGTCATGAAATGCATTTGACATGAACCTGATCCACAGGGTTGACTCAAATCTGAAATGCACCACTATAGTTATCATGCAATATTTGTAATTATATAGATTTATACTTCATTTAGTTGCTGAGAAACAGTCAGAAACAGTCTACCTGTCAAACCTTTTTCCTTATTGGTAATGTAGCCTTCCTGGTTGACAGTCCTTAAAAACAAATTATTCAACCCCAATAAAATCCCCCATGGTTCCGATGCTCATATGCATATATAGTAGACTGCATATATTTGTGTGTGTGTGTGTGTGTGTGTGTGTGTGTGTGTGTGTTGTGCTCTGCACAGCTTTTTGCTTATAGTTTGTTATTTTCTATTTCCAGTTTTAAACAAATCAAGATGGAAAAGAAACTGGCCCAAAAAACCAAAGAAAGATAGATACGAAAGAAAGATAGATGCGAAAGAAAGATAGTTGGATAGCAGACATGTATGAGCACATGCATACATACTGTAATTTGAATGATTTTATTTACCATTATGGGTGTCAGATCACATTTTACTTTGTTAGTTTGTGCGTGCGTGCAGGCAAGTAAAACAGAATTACTAAACATCAGTGTCTTAAAAGTCAGAAGTAAAAAATGGTGCACAGTTTTTAATGTTTCAAACAGATGTCACTCTGGTAAACTACAGTAAATAAGTACAATTTCTGTTGTGGAAGTGCAGTGTGGGTTTACATTATTTTAAAATGTCTCTACAGTCATGCCCAGCTACGGTGTCCAGAGGACGGCAGTTGGGTACAATCTCTGAAGCGATCCAATAGCGCCATCTATGGTCAAAAATAGAGCCTTTACTATTTTCCACCCTGACACCAACACACTATCATAGCACAACACAACAGGCCAGGCTAGTGAGTGTCCTGGATAAGGGAGACCATCAAGATGTCTGACATGGAAGATGATTTCATGTGCGATGATGAAGAGGATTACGACCTGGTATTTGCACAATCAGTTTAAATTGTTTAGCTTGGTTTTAGTCCGCTGAGGAAAAACGAGGGCTAACAGTAAACTAGCGAGGGGACGAGCTAACGTTGGCTATTTAGCTAGTTTGCTAGCTAATATGAAGGGGAACCAAGCTGCCCGGAGATAAGACTAGCTTGCTAGCTAGCTAGCTGACGATAGTAGGATTTAGCTAGCCATGTAGCTAGTAGGCTAGTTCACAGTTCCAGCATTGAATTTAACCGCGCTAATTGGCTAGCTTAAATTAGTTGTGTTCAGATGGACCTGACTGTTTATTCCAATCTTGAACAGTAATCCAGCCAGTTAAATCTGATATTTGCAGATGGCGATTGAGAAGCAACCTGCTATCGTTAGCTTTAGCTAGCAGCTATGCTTTGCTAGTTAAGCCCACTTGGCAGCGGTTACCACTGGTTTGTATGATTTGGACATTGAGATGCATATGTGTAAACTTAGGAATACTCAGAAGACAGCAACTCAGAGCCCAATGTGGACCTGGAGAACCAGTATTACAACTCCAAAGCCCTGAAAGAGGATGACCCCAAAGCAGCACTCAGCAGTTTCCAAAAGGTACTCAGTAATACGATTGCTATGCATTGCAGCAGTTTTCATTCCACACAAATATACAGAATTTATTGACAATTTATGATTATATTGTGTGTTCAGGTTTTGGAATTGGAGGGAGAGAAGGGAGAATGGGGATTCAAAGCACTGAAACAGATGATCAAAATCAACTTCAAACTGGTAAGCAATGTAACACATTCCAAAGTTTGCTCTTTACTGATCTCCCAAAAACATGAATCTTTGAAGTGTGGTTTCCTATGTGTCTCTCCAGACTAACTTTCCAGAGATGATGAACAGATACAAGCAGCTGTTAACGTACATTAGGAGTGCTGTCACCAGGAACTACTCAGAGAAGTCCATCAACTCCATTCTTGACTACATCTCCACCTCCAAACAAGTATGGATGGACTATATAAGACAGAGAAAATTCTAGCTGGCAATTACCTATACCCTTATACATCACATACAGTACCCGGTGTTTTGACTCTGTCTCTCTGTACCATGGTTCCTGTGTTTTTAGATGGACTTACTACAGGAGTTCTATGAAACCACACTTGAGGCTTTGAAAGATGCAAAGAATGACAGATTATGGTTTAAAACTAACACAAAGGTAAGCAGGGTTTCTTCATTATTTTCATTATTTGCTTAAATTTCTTAAAAAGATGCTCAGATCTGCTGCTGTTGTCCAATCATTGTTTGTACTGTGTCCCTGCAGCTGGGGAAGCTGTATCTGGAGAGGGAAGAGTATGGCAAACTGCAGAAGATCCTCAGACAACTGCACCAGTCGTGTCAGGTAAGTAGATGCCTTTTTTTTTAGAGAGACACTTTAAAGATAGCTTCCTAAGCAAAGTATTCTGCTGTACATAATCCATGGCCTGCACAAATCAAAGTTTCATATGGAAGGGTATGTCATTTTTATTTACTCAAACTGCAGAAATATTTAAGCCCTCTGACCATATGTATCACTATTCATATTGCAATATTCAGAAAGAACATTACTATTTGCCAGTATTGCACTACCCTACTGCATTTTGAGATTTTAGATTCAAGTTGTACAACCACAACAACTTCGTTATTCAGCCTTAAGATAATCATTAAATTAGTAGCAGCAATATCTGAGACGAAATAATTATCCGCCAGAGGCAGCACTTTCCTAAAAACATATCAACTACTTCTTTGATGGAGAAGACAATCTGATCTGCTTTGAGCTTTTATTTTGGCATGTAAATAGATGTGATTTTTTTTTTGTGAAATTATTTGATCAGTGTTGTAATTCTTACACATGACTTACACACATACTACAGACAGATGATGGAGAAGATGACCTGAAGAAAGGCACGCAGCTGTTAGAGATCTACGCCCTGGAGATCCAGATGTACACAGCACAAAAAAACAACAAGAAATTGAAGGCCCTGTATGAGCAGTCGCTTCATATTAAATCTGCCATCCCTCACCCGCTCATCATGGGAGTCATTAGAGGTATATGATGGTGTCTAGAAGGCCTCCTACAAAGTACATACCTTCCTCATTTATAGAGCAGTTATATACCTGTGTCAAATGACTGCTGCTGCTGTTTGTTCAATAACCTGTGCTTGTTTGGTCCTGACCAGAGTGTGGTGGGAAGATGCATCTGAGAGAGGGTGAGTTTGAGAAGGCTCACACAGACTTCTTTGAGGCTTTTAAAAACTACGATGAATCTGGAAGCCCAAGGAGGACCACATGCCTGAAGTATTTGGTCCTAGCCAACATGCTCATGAAGTCAGGAATCAACCCTTTTGACTCTCAGGAGGTGTGTACAACCCAGAAGCAGCACAACCAATGTTACCGTGTGAAAAGTTTACTTTTAAATAGTGTGCACATACTGTATGTATGAATATAAAACAGGAAAGAGCAGGACAAATCAACTAGCTCCCTGGTTGCCACAATAGTTTGCACAGCAACCAATTCCTTTTTTGATAAAGCACGGGTAGAATATGTCTTGGACTAAAAAGATTGCTTGGTTGTAACTATATTACGTTTTTTTTTATTGCATTTGAATCAATGCAAATTTACCCATGTTTTCATGGTGAGGATAACATCTCTTTTTTTCAAAGGCCAAACCATATAAGAATGACCCAGAGATCCTAGCAATGACGAACCTAGTAAGGTAAGCGTATACTCACATGAGTAAAAATTTGAATTTATCACTTGGAGCCAATCGCTTTACTGTATGACCTTTGGTTCGTATTTGAGTTTTTCCTCATTGTCTGCTCCAGGCCTCTACTTGTCTTATACTTCCTCATTTTCTCTTTCGTCTCCATATTTAAGGAAATAACAGGCATTGTCTTTAATTGTTCAGTTTCCTTGCATACATTTTAAGTTTCTATTACATAAACAAGAAACTGAGAACACACACACAAAACTGTAGGAAGAATGGAATGCTTAGATAGGAGGCCGATATTTGGCAATTTGTCAGGATGAGAGTTTTTGTTGTGGGTCATGAAGGTACAATGTAAAGAGTCTATCAGCGCGACTGCTTTCCCTTCCAGCGCCTACCAGAACAATGACATCACTGAATTTGAGAAAATCCTGAAAACAAATCACAGTAACATAATGGATGACCCCTTCATCAGAGAGCACATAGAGGGTGAGTGGTGAACGTGACTTCAGTCCACATTCAGAATTAATGTTTTTTTCAAAACATTGTCTTATTGTCTAAATTGTACCTGACGTGTGATCTTGGGTTGCAGAGCTCCTACGGAATATTAGAACTCAAGTACTTATCAAACTCATCAAACCGTACACAAGAATACACATCCCCTTCATTTCTAAGGTGAGTCCACATGATAAATATGCCCCATAATGTTGATTTATCTGTTAATATCATTCAATCATTTTCATTTTGGGTAACCATTTGTATCGATACCCTTGTTACCCTGTAACATCTGTTTTAAATTATTTGCATTGTCTAACAGGTCTCTTGCAATACTTCATCACACAACGCAATACAATATGACTTAAAGTGTACTGATGTCTGTGCATTCTTGTGTTAAATTGGATCCATTGCTGACGTAACTATTGACAGACAGCAATGCCTCTTTCCCCTGTTTTAGGAGCTGAACATTGATGTGTGTGATGTGGAGAGTTTGCTCGTGCAGTGCATCTTGGACAAGTATGTTTCTCACTCATATGCCTGTTGAGAAATCAGTTCTAAGGAAAAACTAGTTCCCTTTCTATAAATAGTTCTTTATTTCCTCATAGTTTGTATCCCTTAGCCCTCAGAGAAATCAGGTGGCATGAATTGGCAGTTTAATATAGATCTCACTCTTAATTGACTGCTCATACTGTAAGTTATCCACAGTGTAGGCTTTAGTCAACCCCCTGCTGTATTGATTCACTGATGAAAATGGCTTAGAGAGTGATACATTTGAATTTCAAACTCATAACGTCCTAACTGTTTTAACTGTTGCTATCATGCTTTGAAATGTGTGGGAGTGAATTAGTGGTCTGTTAATTGATGGCATTCATTCCGAAGCATAAAAACAGCAAGAATCAACAAAAAATATTCACCCCTGTCAATCTGGGGTTTCTCAGCCAGGTATTCAAGAAACATTACTATCAGGACATTTTATTGAATTAGCATACCAAAGCTACCAAAGAGCTTGACTGAACTGTGTGGAGTAATTGGCTGACATGCTGACTTGTCATGCGTTACACTTCTCTGATCAGTTTGTCTGGCCTGTTATTTCTTTTCAGCACAATCCATGGCCGCATTGACCAAGTCAACCAGCTACTAGAACTGGACTACCAGAAGAGAGGAGGGGCTCGCTACACAGCTTTAGACAAATGGACGAATCAGCTGAACTCACTCAACCAAGCTATTGTTAGCAAACTCACATGATGGCATGTAAAAGCAAGAGACAAGGAAAATGGCATGTTTGAATGCATCCATACAATATGCTCTTGTGCTTCTTCAAGCATACCTTAAGATGACATACACAGCACAGGGTTTGAGAATTCCACCAACTTGAAGAAGAAACGATCCTCAAGACCCCCAAGAATGTGTTGAAAGTGTGTTGTTTTTGTCTTATCAGAGGAAAACACTGACACTGATTTCTGTTTTTGATGTAGCTGATTGGCAGACCCTTTCATATGCAGCACACAATGCTTCAGTTATGTTTTTAAAAAAAAAAGTCAAATGTGTATGAACAATTGTACACAGTATTTAATGTATACTGTTGCTTGGTGTTAATAAACAGTTTCCTCTCAGCGCTAAAAGGATTCAGCTGCCTTTGACGAGGTACATTGTTTGAACTGTGATGGGCAAAATATGTTGAATTAAATTCCAATAGTAATCTAATAAAACCTTTTTAAAAGTAATCAATGTAGACTTAGAATTATTTTTCCTCTGATCGCTCTTCTTGAGGATGTAAATGTTACACTAATGACGTCTATTTATTATTATTTTTGGACCTGCCTGTAAAAGCTTTCTGGGCCACTAGGGCTTCCGTTCCAGGTGACTCCCATTTTTACATTGACAGCAGTCGTGTAGCAGCAACTGCCCAGCTACAAGCTAGTCTGCGGAAGCAGTATACAGCAACAGTTAGCAGCGGGGTCTAGTAGGAATTGGGTGTGAATCACACTAAGGGTTCAGTGATTTTTTTTTCTTTTACAATGAAGGAATTAAAAGCGATCACATCCTGACGTCCACAGTGTGGTCAATGACGGTCTGTCGCGGTATCAGTGACTGACATGGATGCAAGTGACAATAAGGTAAACGATTTCTTTCAGGATCATCTGTTTTTTGGGGGGCTTTAATGTTTGTAGCGTTAGCCTGTAGTAGGGGACATAGTCTGCAGCTTAGGCCCCAAACAGGGGTAACGTTAGCGTTATTCAAAAGGCAGCTGTTCCTTTGTTGATAAGACAGTACTGTATGTAGACGAATTAACGTCGTTATTTTTTGTGCTCAGACGCTGAAGAAGTAGCCAATGGTAAGGTTAGGTATTGGTTTGTCATGAGCAACTAGGTAGCTAACTTTAATTAGCCAACTTGGCTAGCGAGCTAAAGCAGCTAACCCTAACCGTAGCTCCTTAGAAAGGATAAAATGGACAACTTATGTTGCCTTCGCGTGTTTGTACGCGTGTTTCAGTTCTTGAACGAAACTGCTTCCGAAATAGGATGGCATGACATGAAGTATAAATGCCAGCAAGTTAGCTAGCTAAGGCTAAACGTCTCAGCTGTCATTTAACGGTTGTTGTTCGTCACTATCATCGGCGACAGTTGAGTAAGGGGGGGACATCTGTATTTCTGTTTAATATTTAGTTAGGTTAATGTGTATTACGGTTTGTACTGGCAAACCTCACAAACAGCGTTCATTCCTGTAGAAACGTATTGTTGTCAGGAGCAGCGTAGTTTCCCGGTAAACGTAGTCTGTGGAGGAATGTCTGGTTCTTCTGCATTTATGACATTCCATTGACTGTTAGCTATGCAGAAAGGCCAGTTTACTCACTGTATGTTCGGTTGTTTGTATGGCTCAGGACAAATGCCTTGAAGTAGCTAATTATTACCATGATGATTGCTGCCAATGATTGCTGATGTTATACTCACTCACAACATGGGGCTTCTTCAGGTTTATGTGCCCCAGGTAGTGTGTTCAGTACTGTTTCATGGCTATTTGGGTTTGAGCATTACATACTATATTGATCAGGCATTGTGACATTGCTATATATTCAGTCCAGATTTCATTAATGTGCCAAATTGCTTTCATGCTTATGCTCTGCTTTCTCTGTAGCCTTCCCTCATTCTACAGTAAAAGAACAGATACCATTTGATAGTGTTTGAAAGCAGTGCGAGAGAGAATGACAGGCTTGTGAAAACAAAGGCTTGTGAGATTAGTAGCCCCCTGTCTACTTGTTCCTAGTTGCCAAATGGCTGCACATCTGGGTCTGACCTCACTGCCTTTTCCACAATCAGAGCTATTCTCTCACTCACTCTCTCACACATACACTGAGTCTGTTTGCGAGCTATACAACCTGAACTGCTGTGTCCTGCACACCTTTTAGGAATAGTTTGATTTCTCTATTGCGGTCCAGAATTCAAGATCCCTATCTGATGTGAACAAGGCCTCAGTACAATAATATGGCTTACTGTGTAATTAGCTTATCCTGTAGTACTGTCCCTACTTTATCCTCTCAGATCTAATCCTGTAACAACCCCCTAACAACTAAACAGTGCTATCATGCAGGCATAAACCAACAGGCCTAAACCCTTGTAATCGTATGGATCTGGGCATGGAGGTTGCTTTCACCCCCTTGGGCTCTTTCCCCCCCAATATCTTTCTTTACCACTATAATTTTGTCTGTTCTACTGAACTGGTTGAGGCGCCATCTGCCACAGCTCTGGGTAGATGGGTCAGGATCTATAGTTTAGCCAAGGGAAATTGAGGGAACCACCCACAGATGGTAGCAGTGGGAAACAATGGCTGTCTGTATGACAACCACTAGCTACACTGATACTCGATTCATGCATCCCAACCTCTGTTTCAGAGAATGGAAGGAGTGTCTTTGTGCTCTGAACCCTGTCAACTCTCCTCATCCTCCCCGCAAAATTGCAGATGAGGTTGATGTGGCCGCTTGGCCAGAGCTGCAACTCTAGGTTAGGCCTGAATGGGAGTTCATCCAGTGTCACCGTGATGTCAATTGGGTAGTGGGGATAGTGGCAGTCAGAGGTGTGAAAGATGCACACAGCAGTGGAAAAGATTTTGACCTGTCATAAATAAATCTATGCATGGGGAATGTACGTAGTATGTGCTTTTTCAAGTAACTTAAAGAAATTTCTAGGAGTGATCTTGGTTATAGCAGCCGTAACATTTTTATCAAGATTGCTGTAAGCTGAGAGACTGGTTTTGGCGAGGGGACTGGGGTGAGGTCACTTTATGGAGCCTCTCTGTCTGTTCACTTCTTCTGATAAGCATGTAAGGAGGTTCAAATGAAAGTTGAGACATTTATCTTTCTACCTATAACAGAACATAGTGTATCAATTTTACTTTGAAATTGGGAGATGGAATTGGGATTTTTACATTTATCCACCGCCCACCCAGAAACAACAAAGGGGTAGATGGGATAATAATATTACGTTGCTAGGCCACATCTACTGTGATATCCATCAAACAGTGGTATCTTTTCTGAGTGGATTTAGGAACTTGTTTTATTTAGGAGATAGACCTGGATGTTCTTTTTACGGGACACTTTCTCTTGTCTGAGGCTCAGCAAGTTGAACTTAAGAGTTGCCTGGGTTCCTCTTTCCAGCATTGGAAATCATTTTGTGTGTTACAGTCCTAGCCTGCCTGCCCTGCCCCAGACCTCTAGGCCTTTGGCCTTTCTGTATCATGTCTGACTTCAAGTTACAACAAATCAGAGACAGAGACATTCCAAGGACATATTGGATAGCTGACTGGATAGCAGTTTTGATAGATTTGGATAGCCTTTGAAGATATGCATGTCTTATAGTAGGCTATATACTGGAAATGGTCTTTTGCCTCAGAGTGCATCTTAGGTCTGAGTGTCCTCTGTAATTTTATGTAGCAGTGGTGCTTGGGGGTAATTTTAGTTTTGGTACCACATCCATCTCCATTTTTATCCAAGTAATGGTTCTATGGCAGTTTTGCAGTGTGATACATTGTTTTTTGGCTTAATCACATAATCGTAATGAAAAACATTAATTCTAAACAATAGGTCTAAATGTTGTTTTAGAAGGAAATTTGACAAAGCTATACTGTGGCTGTTGCTGCAGTGGGGCAGCACTGCTGAAGAAATGCAAAGGAAACACTGCAACTGCCACAGTCAAATCCTTTTTGGCACATTTGTTTGGAGTAACAAACACTTTTCTAGAGCGGCATGAAGGCCATGTGGAACTATGGCTTCCCATCATATCCCAGTTTCCTTGCTGACTTCTGCTCCCTTAGTGAGAGTTAAGGAGTAGTTGAAACTAGTTGTTACAAACAGTGGAGGTTACCTGTTCCATCAAGCCCTTAATTTGCTATGTGCCTCATTAAAAGCATGAGTCTGCGTTTTGTCTCTCACTGCCCTCCAAGGCTTGTGTGTCAAGGGCTTTCCAATGGCTACAGGTTTCATAGAACATGGCACTTTGATTCATGTTTGAACTGAAACAGGTTTTATATCTTTGTTTTCAGACTTGATGCATTATTATTGCTGGCTGTAGACATTCAAGTGTGTTAGCTGTGTGGCATGGTATGAGGAAATGCAATTTGATTGACATCAAACAAATGAGGAAGCCTGAATGCAGTAGGTTGCTAAGCCTGCTGGTAGCCTATGTACAGCCTGTTTTTCTCTTTTTAGAAGCTCAAATTTCATTGTAGCAGCTTTTAGTGCCTGAGTTAAAAAGTTAAAGGGCTGGGGTTAGATCATCCCACACTGTTGTAGTTTTTATAATGTACTGAGATAACCACTTTTTATTATGACTTGAGTGGTGTTGGCAAATGGTATCATAAGTTATGCAATTTGCCAGCCCTAGTCAATTAGCTTAGCTCGCTAGCCTAAACTGCCCTCCCTACACCTAATGTTTTGATCTGTTATACTGTGTAGGCCTGGGCATGGCCTAAATTATTGTTAGCTTGATAAAAGAGGAGCAGATAGAGTTGTAAATGTGTAGAAGCCATCACTGACTTGGGTGACTTTGTTTCAACCATTGACCTTAGCTCTTTTTCTCACTCAAATGCATCACATAACCATTAAGTGGTCACTGTTGTTCACCATGTGACAGTAATGGCCTTGCATGTGTCTTTGTGCAGGATGTGAAGCTGTCAGCCGAAGTGGAACCGTTCATCCCACAGAAGAAAGGTCTAGAAGGATCCCTAGTCAGCATGAGTCTTTCTGGAGAAGCGGGTGGTGGAGGAGGAGGGGGCGGAGGTGCAGGAGGAGGTGGTGGAGGGGTGGAGACCACTCCCATACCCAGCTATCTCATCACCTGTTACCCCTTCGTCCAGGAGAACCAACCCAACAGGTACTATTCTCTCATAACAGGAGATGAGAAAGGAAGTGAGGCAGACCAATCTGCCTCAATCTGAAAATCTAACTAGCTAGCAGTCTTATTTAATACTCCACTACCTACCTACTACCTACTACCTACGCCTGGTTTTAATTTGGTTTTGTTGAGGCGAGTTGAAGTTCGTGACTGGGTGACACTGACACCAGACAGCGGAGGGAGAGAGCGGTGGGCTGGAGAGAACAGTGGTGACTGTAGTGTCAACATAAAGTAGCAAACGTTAGCTACCACACAATTCCTTCAATAAAACTGGAGTGAAGTTAAGTCATTTGGGTTAAAACGCTTTTGACTTTGTCATTACATGATGAAAATATTCTAACGTCAGCTAGCGAGTAGGCTAGCACAACGTGAAGCATAAGCTAGAGTCTCAACTCCAGTCCTGTCGTTGAGGCTCCCGCTGAGCTGCCCATACAGTCACAGGAGCAATCAAGTCCTGCGCGCACTATAGAAGATTACTGTCTGTAGACACTTTTTACCCAACTAAAATGAGATGGAAAATTTGCAACTTTGTCAGAGTTGAAAGAAAGACAAAGACAGATCTAGACCAACCCAGGAATTACAACAATGAGTTAAAGAGTTTAAAATCTTTTGTTAAGTTCTAGACCTATGAATAGGTCTGCTGTATGAAGCACTTCACTTTCACTAAAGCTTACCAGTCAAATTTTAACTCTTGAGTTAAAGTTTTTTGTTGTGCGTGTCAGTCAGTCCCATTGCAGTGGTTGTTTGTGTGCATTAATTCAGCCGTAGGCTACTAGTGGTACATGCAACAACCCATTACAACACCACCTGTTAAATAATGCTCTGATAATAACGCAAACCTTACGGTGTACATTATGTTTTGAAATTGTTGCAGAGGTTCAGGTTCAGATAGTTTTGCAGATTGTTCAGGTGAATGGGGCACAAAAACAAAACGACTCATGTATAAGTTTGGAGTTCATATGAGGAACCTTGAGTATAAGCCTTTGGAGTGAGTATTGTAACTGCCTGAATTCCAGTGTAATAGGTGGTAGTTTGTTTATTAGGGCTTTGTAAGTAAAAAAAAACATACCAGTGCTTATTAAAACAAAAAAAGAGGCCAGACCTTTTTGTACAGTATGGGTGTTGTAGCTGTCACCTGTGAATCTGAGAGCACACTTCATCATGAACCCTGTAGGAATACAACTGGGGTTAAATGTGTTAATACTAGGCCCACCGGTAAATTATATGACCATTTGCGAGCAACTTCTATCCTGCATTGTCAAGAAAAATTCCGGAAATGTCCTGGAAAATGATTTCTTAAAAAGAGTGGGAACCCTGACTGAGGCGATGATAGTTATGGCTCTGCTTCCTGATAATCATGGATAATGGGACACCAGTTTAAAGATATTCCAGTGAATGTTCTGTTTTCAGATAAACTCTCACTAAACATTCACTACACTGTTTACTATAATGAGAAAAAGAGTACACATCCTGTCCCTGTTATTCTTTGCAATAGAGATCACGATCAGATCTTTAAACAGTGTATTGAGTTAGAGCCATTTGATTTCTCTGTAGTTCAAGATTGGTTAATTCTGAAGGGACACATCCTCTTTCCACAATTCACATGGAACCACAATCTGTGTTTCCAGTGGCTCTTTCTTTGTCTGGAGTGATCTGCTATATCCTGCACACGTCCGTTTCTTTGTTTCCTTCCTCTCTGTTTTGAATACCAGGAAATGCCCGCTATAGAATGCTGGCTGTGAAAATGTCATCTGGATCCTTATCAACTAGGAGCTCCTCCATCTCTGCATACTATGTACACACCCCCTTACTAAACAACCCGTCATCCACACCTCTGGGGCATCACAAATTTTAGGCTTGGCATCACTCTTCATCTTTGTCTCAGCTTGGAAAAATGTAATGGATAAGGGAGACTTTGCCCAAAGAACTTATGTCTATGCTGTGTTGATGCAATTCTGGTCATTAATATATTGTATAGTGTCTTTTTCTCAAGAAAGATTTACCTCACTAATCTCACTGTTGCCTCTTTGTCCTTCACAGGCAGCACCCGATGTACAATGGAGGGGAGCTGCGCTGGCAGCAGCCCAACCCCACCCCTGGTGGGCCATACCTGGCCTACCCCATCTTGTCTTCCCCCCAGCCTCCTGTCTCCAACGACTATGCTTACTACCAGATCATGCCTGCCCCATGCCCACCTGTGATGGGCTTCTACCAGCCCTTCCCTGGCCCCTATCCTGGGCCTGTGCAGGCTGGGGTAGTAAACTCTGTCTCAGCAGATGTCAGTGAAAGGCCTCCCCCTCTGGGACAAGCGTTTGGACTGGCCAATCAGAGGGGCAGGGGCATGGTGCGACCACCTCTTCTGCCAAAGGTACAGAAGGTCAACAGCCCTACTTTGATCTTCTCACACTGATGTCACATGTTATTTGTATCACTAAATACAGCCACTCTTCTTTCTCTATCTAGTTGCTATTGACCTCCTCCTTTCTTCTATAGCAGCAGCTGGGTGTGTGTCAGCCACCGAGGGGTCGTCGGCCCCCTACCAGGAGTGTAGCTGTGCAGAAGGAGGTGTGTGCCTTGGGGCCTGATGGTAGAACCAAGACAGTCCTGCTGGTGGACGCAGCACAGCAGACTGGTATGAATGTTGCACCAATAATTAAAGTTACATCATGACCCTACCTTATTGAGAGTGTACATGCCTACTACAGGTTGTCTTTGTTAATAATATGTAGAGGTTGTTGTAAATAAAAGAGTATCAGCATGTGTGCTGTCCTTCTCATTACCAGAAATGGGGAACATTTCCAACAAAGTGCTTCGTGACAAAGTTTCTGTCAGTGATGTTCTTTCTTCCATCCTTTGATTGAAAAGAAGACACCGCTGTACACATTCCAGACCTAGTTAAAGTGGTGTTGGCTGGTTTGCCTGACAGGAATCTCTCCAATCATTGAGGAAATGCGACAGTGCCAGTACGATCAGGCTCTGGTCTTACAGGTTGAAGTTGATGATGCTTGTGCCTGATGTCTGAAACAACAGGAATGCAGAGTTTCAAGTTGGAGACGTCTCCACGTGTGCAGTGATCACCAATGAGACCTGAGAAAGAATATGTTTTAATAGTTTGGAAATTCCCAGTTGATTTAGTTCTTACATAAAGTCATGCTGTTATTCAACAGTAAAGTAGGTTCATCAACATTGTACTAAAGGAGTGTAGCACCTAATAATGTAATAATTTCCTGAAAATGTAATAAAATTTGCACTTAACTTGATCGAAAATGTAATAAAACCCCATAATGTAATAATTTGACCAATATTGGGAATTTATTACATTTTCAGGTGGGTCATTTTTTATTTTTTTCAAAACTGATAATGTAATACTTTTGATGATTGGCTGTTCGTTATATTATGTCTAACTTTCTCCTGCCTTGTCCCCAGATTTCCCTGGTGAGGTATCAGGCCGGTGTGTCACCGAGCGGGCTAGCCCCCTGCTGTGGAAGAACCGGACAAAGAGAAGACGGGCGTCCCACCCCGCAGAAAACTACAATGAGCAGGGTGCCAGTGAGGCAGACATAGACAGCGACAGTGGCTACTGTAGCCCCAAACACAACCAGGCAACTGGCGTTGCACAACGTACAGCAGAGCCCACAGCAGCACCCACGGTACCGTAGCCATTTAACAATAGCATAAGACCCACCATGTGCACTATAGCATTTATTTTAGCTCAGGCCTGGGCAAATTTGATGGTGATTGGGGACAATAGGCATACATCTGGTCCTAAAAGAGATCCGAGAATTTCATATCACCAGTATTACAATGTGATTGTCACATAGTTTATCATTCTGTAGTGGCCATAAGTACCACTTGCCTCTTATTACTGAATAGCATTTTTAGAAAAATATAATGTCTAGGGTACTTGTACTCAAGCCTTTACAGAACCTGTAAGGATAAGGCTCCATACATATTCTTTCAAGGGTATGCAATAGGTTTTAAGTGGTTGGATAATTAAGTCATACATGAATTGTGACAATTACATCGTGAAAACAGTGAAAATTGAATTTCTTGAATTTATCTTTGTACGCATCGAAACACATCCCAAACATTCCTAGAGGTCCCAGTCGTCCCAGAAAGGACATATAGGTTTAGATGATTAAACGGGACAAGGTTCACTGACCACAACATTCACTTAACAGAAATGTAACTTACTTGATACAGAAAATATATTGGAGATTCCATGTGTATGAATTCACCTTCAGTCTCAATCATCAGCATCTGTGTCTATATACTGTAACATATATTCATCTTAACTCTTCTTTTTCTCTACCACTCCCCTCTTCTTTGTGTAGGGAGTAGAAGCTGGTGTAATGACAGGTAAGCTTGATGTGACTTTTTTAAGAGGTGGAAGGAATTAAAGCACTTTTCTAATCTGGCTCTCATATGACCTGTATGCCATTTGTTGAATTTTCTATACCATATATGTTGCACTGCACAGGTCATACAGTATATTACAAATTGGTGGAGAGACATGTGTTTTCTCTTTTACCTCTGTTAATGTTTCTTTTATTTGTCTAGCAGGGAGCTGGGTAAATGTAGCCTCTCAGGCTACCCAGAGGCCCTGGGCAGACAGGAACGGCCCCTTCCATAGAGCAGACCAGAGGAAGAACCCAGAGCAGAGAAACTTCTCACAGGTGCAGTATGTCCCACTGGAACAGTGGCCTTTAGTATACATGTTATGGTAAATGAGGGAAATTGGTAAATGTGTACAGGTTAATGTGAGTGGAAAATACAGTCGCAGTCCTCAGTCCTGTCCCTATGTTTTGTTGTGGGTATGGAATACCACGTGGCAAAAATGCTTGTTGTACCTCTTAAGATAGATGCAGATCTGACAGACTGGGAGGTTCATTTTTGTAATGCTATGACATCAGAAAATTGGCAAAGGCAGGCATTTGTTAAGTTTTCATACATCCCCTCCCCTCCAAACTGGTGTTCATTGGCTTGTGTGTGTCTTTTCTTTTGGTAGGCAGATAAGATGTTACTGTGACAGCCTATGTATTCATCGTAGTTTGGCCAATAAATTGTGTCGAGGAAAACAAGGGACCTCACTCAGTTTGACCCGTCATTCAGTTTCCTGACTGATTTTTATATTTTAGTCCAATAGTTGATACTGTAGCCTACACAATTTATTTCCATCCATGTGTAAAAAACATGCTTGCCTCTCAATTAATGTGATCTTAAAGAACCTAGTGCAACATAACTCCATGAGGCACGACCAAGCACAATACGCAGTCAACGTGTTGCAGGAATGCAATTAGCAGGACACTCAAGGACAGTGAGAGAGCCTCGGTACTGTGACTGTGGTGTTCCACTGACATTAGCCGGGAAATGGTCTTTTACCCTGGAAAATGTATACATTTACCAACTCTGTGGGACTGTGCACATTTGCCGTTAAATGTATACATTTGCCAAGTTCCCACATTTACTGTAACATACACTTGACACAGAGTAAAGCATCACATCAGACAGTATCTCCAGCCTCCTCTCCTACCATAATAAAAGGAACTAATTTGCACAGAGTGACAGAAGGCCATTCTGTGTCTCCCTTTCAGGATTTCCATGGTGGCTACCCAGGGCGTGCTCACCCAAACATTAACCTTAACCCTAACCAAGCAGAAAGGAGGCTACAGCAAGGAGTAGTCAGTGGGACAGAGCTCACCCCAGAGCCCCTCTACTTTGAGGTGAGAGAACTTTACATGAAATTAAACTAAATTCTCAATGCAGTGCATTTGTTACCATCACACTAGACACTGATTGATTTTATTAATTTTATTTTGTGCACAATTCAGTGTATTTGTTGTACTATAATGGCTTCTCCTCCATGTTTGTCAGGATGAAGATGAGTTCCCAGAGCTGGCCACAGGAGGGGGAGTCCAGCGCAACACCAAACCAGAATCCACCCCAGTCCAGACACAGACACAACCCAAACTCCCCAAAAACCTGGTAAGGGGCTCTCAATCAAGGGTGTTTTGTTTGGTGTTTGTGCTGTTTGCAAGACTTACTAAGACTTTCTGTACTCCCACAGCTGGATAACCTACCAGAAAACTCTCCCATCAACATCGTTCAGACACCCATCCCTATCACCACCTCTGTTCCCAAGAGAGCCAAGAGCCAGAGGAAGAAGGCCCTGGCTGCTGCCTTGGCTACTGCACAGGAGTACTCTGAGATTAGCATGGAGCAGAGGAAACTACAGGTATCAGCATGCACTCTGTTAATTTGGTCTTGGTTTGTTTATGCTTTTCAACTATGCTTGGTTAGATTAGCTGAATCCCCATGTAATTTCCAATTGAATCTGTACTAACAGATCTGGTCTCCACCACTATCTCGTCCCAGTTTAGGATTAAGGTTATGACAGTAAAATGGTTTTGATCTTAGTTACATTTGGCTCAGTGGTGTGACCTAGTTCTGATTTTTTCCTGACTTTCTCTTCAGGAGGCACTCACCAAAGCAGCAGGGAAGAAGAGTAAAACTCCAGTCCAGCTGGATCTGGGAGACATGCTGGCAGCTCTGGAGAAACATCAGCAGGCTTTGAAGGCCAGACAGCTCACCAACACCAAGCCATTGTCTTTTACAGGTATCCATAAACACAAACAGACATGTACATTCACACGTATATACACACATAGTACCTGTATTCTTACCTCATGCCCTTCTGTCCAGTGGGTACAACGACTCCGTTCCATGGTTCAGGTTCAACCAATGTGCCGTCCATGTTGAAGGGCCAACAACAGCCATACTCAGCCCCTTACAATGTCCTGGACTCCACTGCACCCCGTATCAAGAGAGGGAAGGAGAGAGAGATTCCCAAAGTCAAACGACCCACAGCCCTCAAGAAGGTAAATGGTGGTTTACGTTCAACGATTTAGGAAGAAGAAATTATTCAGCCTACACAGAATTAATTGATAAAAAGAATGAGGATCATGGAAGTACGCTGCCAATCTTTCAAAAAGTACCTTGTTTCTCACTCTGTTTTTGTGCTATGTTTGTATAGATTATCTTGAAGGAACGTGAGGGGAAGAAGGGGAAGGCAAGTGTAGAACAAGGGTCTTCAGGCCAGGAGGAGCATGGAGAGGAGGAGCTACATTTTACTGATGATCTCACACGAGAACCTGCCTCCCAAGAAGGTGAGCACAGAGTCACAACTCAATGTGCAGAATTGAAAATCTCCCAATTATGCCCATGTCTCCATGATACTATGCCTAATTGTTTACTTCTCGCCTACTGTGCCACAGAGAATGGTCTGAGTGTGCCCAGTGATGCGTCCCTGTCCCCGGCCAGTCAGAACTCTCCATACAGCATCACCCCGGTATCACAGGGTTCCCCGGCCAGCTCCGGCATTGGGAGTCCCATGGCTGCTAATGCTATCACCAAGATCCACAGCCGTCGTTTCAGAGAGTAAGTACAGACACTTCACCCACATGGGGTGAGCAGCATAGTTTTGAACAGGCCAGATCTTTTCTAAGAATCCCAGGAATTGGAGTGTCACAGAACAGAAACACATGTGGCAACACAAACAAAAAGAAATATTTGTCCCACACAAAAATCACAGTCTTGGCTGTGACAAGCATAGTCTAAAAGTTAACGGGTTGTTTTTAAGGGCGGAACTATACAATAAAGAATTGTAGAGAGTATGGCACAGATGCCTCGCACATTGCCCCTTCTCAGCAAAATATATGCCAATGGTCACAAATGGGGCTTTGTCCCTCAGTGTCCTCTGCTGTAGGCCCATTGTCCCAGCCCACCCTGCTCTAACACATCCTGCATTTAAAGCCTCCAAAAGACCTCTGTAGTCAAGCTCCTCCTCTCAGCTCTGACCACCAGCGCTCTCGCTCCTCGGACCACTCCACGTAGGCCTCCGATGGCTGCTTCATCAAAACACTACTGGGCGTATGCATGCTATCCAATGGCTCTGCTTTGCATAGCTTTTCCTGATCCAGAAAAGGGCTCAGGTAGTAACGAATGTGGTAGCATAAGCACACCCAACAACTAGTTAAACATTATTGTCATGAGCAGTTGTATGAACTTTGTGTAAGGGGCACTTTAAGGATGAAGTTTGAATTGTGTAAGGAAATGTTTGGTGTATAGTAGCCTATTTCTCTCTCTCCTATCAACAGCTCAAATTCATTCTTTCACTTTGATGGAAATGGTATCCCAAATCTCTTCCAGACCTCTAAAATAAAGAGTGGGCCTAGTATTTCAAAGCTCCCCAATGTTGTTACTCTGTTGTTCAACTGGTTGCCATCGCAATACAATATTAAGATCAAAGACAAAAGACACACTAAACTTGATTAAAGTTGGAAAGAGAGAGGATGTGCTTTAAACTCAGAGGGAATCAATTAAGGTCTGCGGATTTTATAGACTAAACAAATCCCAGAATATCTCTCTGTGTAAGGTAAAATTGGACTGAGATCAGAGTTGGGAGGCAGAATGAGTAGGAGAATGTTCACTTACCTTGGAATAACTGCAGTTTTGTTTCATATTGTATCATGTCACCAAAACAAACTTATAGACTAAAGCCTTCAGTTAGTATTTCTAGTATTGTTCTTAGTCAATAGTGATCATCAGCTTGACAGTCACCATACATTTTTACATGCAGAAAGTATTGTATACAGTGGGGTCCTAAAGTCTGAGTCCACTACCAAGAACTCTTTTGTTTCATAATTTATCAAAAACTAATAAAACATTTTCGTCAAATGATATTTCTCACACAATTTTAATAATTACAAATATTTTTCCTACAAGTCCTTTTTCAAAGTTAAAGCAGTAGCGACAATAATACAGAGGACAATATTAATTTAGTAAATATCTGGTATTAGTTGTTAAAAGACCAAAGCAATTCACACTGTGTATTAGGAGCATACGTCTGTTAATATTTGAATTAAATATATGGTGTGACAACAATTTGAGAAAAGCTTATAATTATATTCAGATTTCATCCAAGCATTTCATACAAGATCCAAAAAACTGATTTGAATCCATTCTAAATAATGTATTTTTGAATAAAAAGTATCAACCGAGTAAAAAAAAAAAGTTTTTGATAAATGATGAAAACAAACAGTTCTTGCTAGTGGAATCAAGACTTTTGGACCTCACTATATATCATGCAAGAGGCATTCTGGAGGTACTTGGTGCAGATACAGGCTAACTGGCTGAACTGGCTGAACATCTTATTGTTCTGCTAAACTCCTGTGTATTCGCCTCTGCAGGTACTGTAACCAGGTGCTGAACAAGGAGATCGATGAGAGTGTGACTCTGTTGCTCCAGGAGCTGGTTCGCTTCCAGGAGCGGATCTACCAGAAGGACCCCACCAAGGCCAAGTCCAAACGCCGCCTGGTCATGGGTCTCAGAGAGGTTACCAAGCACATGAAGATGCACAAGATTAAGTGTGTCATCATCTCCCCCAACTGTGAGAAGATCCAGGCCAAAGGTGAGAAACACAGCCTTCTTTAACACCAATCCTTATTAGCACAAATTGTCTCGATGATCAGCCCTCCCTTGTAACTTTTACAGACCTTAGATCACTGAGATCATATTGCTCACTGAGGAATAATCCTATTTATATTGGTTGAACATGTGAGAAACACCACCAGAGGGCAGTACGCTGCTTACAAACCCAGCAGTGACAGATAGCTAGATACAGGCTGGTGCAGACGCCATCCCTAGATGTTCTCAAAACACTACCCTCTAAAACTCTTTTGGTTAGCTGTTATTTTACATTCTATGCTTTTGAATATTATACACGTGAGAGTCATGCTAATTGTTGTCCTGTGTTGCAGGGGGTTTGGATGAAGCTCTATACAATGTAATTGCCATGGCCAGGGAGCAGGAGATCCCTTTTGTTTTTGCCCTGGGCAGGAAGGCTCTGGGTCGCTGTGTCAACAAACTAGTGCCTGTCAGTGTGGTTGGCATCTTCAACTTCTCTGGAGCTGAGGTAAGGCAACCCCTTTGATGTACCACCTTTACTTCATATTGTTATATGCGATACTTGTCATGTCTTTGGAATTGGTGTGGAGTGCCTCATTTTTGAACATTTCTAAAACAGAGTGGGTGTCTTTTCTTTTACCTAGACAGTTGGAAAGTAATTTGTAAGACAGGGCACTGGAGACACAGGAGGGAAGGTTCTGGCAGGATTCAATCCTAGGCTAGTTGGGACACACATGGTTCCGGAGGCAGGGGGAACAACTACTCCGCCTCAGAGGTTTATTTCCTTCTGGTTTTCTAGTGTCTTCATACCTCCTACTGACTTTTAAATCCCTCTGCCTCCTCCAGGGTCTGTTCAACCGTCTGGTGTCTCTAACAGAAGAGGCCAGGAAAGCCTACAAGGACATGGTGTCAGCACTAGAGCAGGAGCAGGCTGAGGAGGCTCTGAAGAATGTCAAGAAAGTGACACACCATATGGGTCACTCCCGCAACCCCTCTGCCGCTTCCGCCATTTCCTTTTGCTCGGTCATCTCTGAACCCATCTCAGAGGTCAACGAGAAGGAGTACGGTAAGACACAACTCCCTAATTTCTGGCTCTTCTTTGTAATAATTTCTAAGTTTAACTCTGCTTTCATAGAGATAAGGGACTGGTGGGATCCCAGTATGGAATGGCTTCATAATAAATCTTTTCTGTCATCTCTTCAGAGACCAACTGGAGGAGTATGGTGGAGACTTCAGATGCTTTGGAGCCTGTAGAGGCTGAGCCTAGCCGCCCTGCTCCTTCCTCAGCTTCCCAGAAAGACAGTGAGGGCTTGCCCACCACCACCACCAATGCTACCACGTCTGGCACCACAGCTCCCCAGCCCAGAGCAGGGCCGCTGACACAGGGCACAGGAGAGAGAGAGGAGGGCCGTGTTGATGACCGGCTGGAACTGGCCTCTCAGCAGAGCACGGAGACAGGCTCTCTGGATGGGAGCTGTAGGGACCAGCTGAACTCCTCCATCACCTCCACAACCTCCACACTGGTCCCTGGCATGCTGGAGGAGGCCGAGGAGGAGGATGAGGAGGAGGAGGACTACACTCCTGATCCCATCTCCGTGGAAGTGCCTGCCCTCAGCAGCCGCATCGAGTCCTGGGTCTCCAAGACCCTGGAGAACCTGCAGCTGGGGAAGAGCCAGGACAGTACGGAGGAAGAAGAGGAGGAGGAGGAAGATGAAGAGGAGGGAGGGCAGAGTGAGGAGGAAGAGGACCTTGATTCAGCTGACATCACAGAAACAAGAATGGAGGGCACGGAGCAGGTAGAGGCTAAGAAGATCACTGGTTGATATCGCCTCTCCTTCTCGTCTCCCTCTCTAGCCTCATTTTGTTCTACTCATTCCCTCTGTCCTCTGTTTCTCTCACACATCCCTCCTCATAAGAGCCAGCAGCTTTTCTCTTTTGTTTATAACCCCTGAAACAAGACATAATCTCAGGTATCCAACAAACCAACCAGCCGACCAACACACTCACACACACACTGACCAATAACATACCCACAGATCAACTGACCAACGTACAAACAGACAGGATGGCAGACCAAACAGGTCTAACACAGGCTGAAGGGCGGTATCACCTCTCTTGGTCACGCTAATGGATCCCTACACCTCTTTCTTTCAAAACACCTGTCTTGTATTGTAAAGGGATGCGCTCCCTCACTCCACCCATGACCTGTTTACACTTGAATTCAGAGGGAAGGTTTGGTTGTCCTCCTCTGAAGCTGAACTCTCTTGGAGCCAGGGACATATCAGGGGAGTAGGTGTTGAGAGTTGTAAAAGGAGAACTGATACTCATACAGATGCCTTGCTCTCTTACTCCTGTGGTTTATTGCTCACAGGGAATGAAGGTTGGGATCTCTCAGCTCCATCTTACTTTGTACAGAGCTCAGAAAGTTTACAGCTCTGTGTGTGTTTGTGTATTTGTGTGCTCGTGTGTCTGGGTGCATGCAGCTGTGCATTTGTATGCTACCCATTTACAGGCTCATAGTTAGCATTGTACTTTGCTGTGTTTATTAGCTTTATCTCCATACATAGTGTTTTTCCCCCCACAGCTCCTGGAAGGAAGGAAGGAAGGAAGGAAGGGAAGGAAGGAAGGAGAAGCATTTACATGTTAACGATTGCTTGGTTGGTTTATAGTTTATACTCTCAGAAGATTACAGTGTCAGGGGTTCTGCCATTCTACCAAAACCACTTTCATCCATCAGTCTTCACAGAATGTTTTTTTTTTTTTTTTTTTTAATGTTAATCAATTTGTGTCCATTTCTCTATTCAAATGATATAACATAGTAAAAAATAATTTGACCTACTAATAAGAAGTGAAACAAGCTTTGTGTATATAAGATGTCTAGGTGGTTCTACTATGTAATGGTCTGTCATATTGATCTTGCCTAGTGTGAAACTATTTGGAGTTGATTTCCTCTGACTGGAATGGTCTTGAGTTGCTAGCTGCTGTCTGTGAACCATACAGTGCTCCTGTTCTGTTCTCTCTGGTGTTTGTTTTCTGATGGTCTGTCCTCTACAGGGGGCTCTCAAGCTGTCGCTGAACGAGGCAGGGTAATGGCATAATTCAGGTTTTTTTTTTTTCAAAGCCTAACTGATTTATCATCCACTTAGAGACCTTCAAGTCCATCCAAAAAGTGTTTTGGTAAATGAGATATTGGAAGTAGATGTTAGTAATGTTAGTCACTAGGGTGGAAAACATTTATTTTTAAATCACATTTGGGCTCTTTTATGTAGTTATCTATATTGTGAACCGTGAAAGGTGCTCTGTGATTTTTATTTTTTTATTTTCCAAAGTTATGGTTTTTACCTGCATTGTCTTGCACTAGCAAACCTTAGAAGCTTCTAGTAGCTAACAATTGCTCCTAATATCTCATCACCCCTAACCGATCAACCAAAAAGAGAAGTGGGTGCATTTTAACAGACTTAAAGGATTCCCAAGTTCACAGTTAATAAGTAAGGTTGGTAAAAACAATCCTTGTGATGTCCATTCAGATTTTAAATTGTTCCTCTATTTATATACATATATGATCAAAGATGTTTAATGAAGACATATGGGAACTTATCAGAGGGTTAAAGGCATCTTCACCCAGCCTCCAGACGGTGCGCCACAGCAGAGGAGCTCTCATTGGTCATCTTTCAGGGGCGCAGTCGCCACTAGGACTCAAACAACCTGTCACAAAGTTGTTATGCACATAATCACAATTAAACCCATGTAAATATAAGTGTATAAAAGAGATTTTGAATTTACAGTGTATTAAAAAAACAATCACATTGTTCTTAAAGCCATTTGATAGAAACAAACTAACATTTTATCAGTTGGAATCCAATTTGATAATGGTATTTGATAGTGAATCATGTAGCGAGCAGTTAAGACAGTTGATGATGCTGCGTTAGGACAGTATGTTGGGCCATATGCAATATGAAGCCCTGAGATGGGAGAGGACGGTGTACTGTATATCATACTTGGGATTATGAAAGTCTTTCTGGTTTGATAAAAGGTACGCTGCAAGTAGGCTTTTTCTTGCTATCACTTCCATCAAAGTGTGTTTGGAGTGTGTTAAACGACAGCAAGTGTGTTCTTTGCACTATGTAAATACAGTACTAGTAAGGTCTTGTAACTAATGTGGAGAAGAAAAAAAACAATGAAGTACCTTTTTCAGCGTGTTTCTTGTCTTTATATGGCTATTTAAGGTTGTCTCTTTCAGACTGTACATCACTAGCAACATCGTTAGAGGCTATTTCTCATACCCCGTTGTCATACTTAAACTGTCTGGACTGATGATGATTAATATCATTAAAATGTTGTTTAAGTAAATGATCCGACTGCTGCCTCATCGTCTGTCCAATGCACACATGCTAAGAATGCAGTCACACCGCAGAACCACTGGGACGAGACAAAGCTCTGCTGTATATTTATGTATTGTGCCACCAGGCTTTAAGCTTTTTGAAGCATCCACTACTGGTGTCAGTTGTTAGGCGGTAAGGTGTTTGACTGTTTTCCAAAACCCAGATCCACGGCAAGGCTAGGAATAGCTTCATCTTAATACACTTTGTGATTTATTTTGAGAGAGAGAGAGAGAGAGAACATTGTATACTAACTGTACTGTTGATAAGAGATCATATGTTGTGATAAATAACTGTATAGCGCTTTTCAGCAGGCCTCCAGCCGGCTTGGCCTATCCTGATTGGAATCATGTCATACGGAAATGCAAATGGCTTCAGCCCATTCCCCTTCCTCTTGTGTGTTGAAGATCATATGCCTTAGATACACTGAAATGACTGTCCACTAACTCAAGTCAGCCTGAGCTATCGTTAACAATTGGGGTTGAAGTAGTTTTCACAAATGATAAGCCGTTCTGAATGTAAGGGTTTAAGAGCAGGCCGAGGGACGAGCCAATAAAGAACGAATTAACAACACACACCTAAACGGCATCTCTGAGGTGCTGGGAAAGCGATTGATGATAGAAGAGAGGAATAGAGCGTTCATGTACTGTATTGGCTCTGCCTCAGTGTGTAAGTGTGTGTGTGCAGCATGAGTCACCCTGCCTGCCTGTGATTGGGTGGTAGTTTATGGGGGAGGGGAGGGGGGAAGAGAGCCTGAGGGGCCGTCTGTCAATCTCTCCTCTGCTCTCCATTCACACGTTCATCTGCATACGCAGTCAGAGAGAGAGAGAGATTCTCATTCAGAAAAAAAAGAAAGTTCATTCATGAAAGCTGCGCAATTGTGCTCAGCCTCAGAAAGAAAGCGAGAGGGGAGGAAAGTTAGCGGGGGAGTGAAGGAGAGCTAGAAACCTGCCGATTGACTGACAGAGAGATTGAGAAAGTGTGTGGGTCAGTAGGATGGGACTTTACCCAGCATTCACCAGACTGGAGCAGATTGGACTTTAGACGACACAGGACATCACTAGTCCCACGCAGGTGAGTTAGATTATGATCAACTATATTTTACCATCTAAAAAAAATCTATTCAGGACACAATACACCTGATGCTAAAATTAAGATCATTTCCCAGAGAGATCAGATGATCAGTTATCGGACAAGAAATAGGAACTTTTTTTGCATTGCCTTGCTGCATTTTCTGCTGTCTCTGCAGTTTAGACACTGAAGTCCTCAGATCAAATAATACTGCTTCATCAAGACTGTATCCTGATGTGTAACTATGATTGTTACGCAACTTAATTCCAGGTAGGTTCTCCAATATCACCAGTCTCTGTCCCAGTGCTCTCCTTTCCTAGGTCTCTGACTATGAGAGAGCAGACCCTACCCAGATTCAAAGCACAGACAGGACTCTTCCCAGGTAGCCCCCCTGCTGCTAACCCAACAGTAATTACAAATAGAAATCACCACACTGTACTGTCTGGCTATAATACTACCGCATTTTTTCAACAGGCATGCTGCAGCGCACCAAGTACAGTCGTTTGCGCAACGATTCTCTGACCTCCCTGGAGGATCGGCCTCAAGGGACATTGCCCCTGATGCGCGACCTTTGCTTGAACTCTGACCTTGCCCAGCTGGATCCCCAGACCCCCCCGGACCAGGGATCGTCCACCCTAAAAGGATTCATCCCACGCATGGCCAGCATCCGGCTACACAGCCCTGTTTCACTGTTGGGCCTGAGGGGACAGGCGAACAGACTTGGGGACAGAAACATAGACGGGCACACTGACAGACCCTTGTCCAGAACAGAGTGGGCTCCGGGACCTCACCAGAGACTTTGTAGCCAAACTTCCTTCCCTGTACCGCTGACCTCCTGCCACAACCAAACCCACTCGGTGGCGCTACACCGCACCAAGAGACCCATCACCCTGCATCGGGTGACCAGTCTCCCCTGGACCCTCGGATGTCCTCTCTGCTCACACCGAGGCGGTCTGTCCTGTTTGAAGACTTCCCCTGCAGCAGAAGATTGCGCTGTGGTTGGGCTACAGAGCAGAGTGGTTCACCATCATGTCAAGGCACGTGTCACCACACATGCATGCACATTCAGTACTTAAGCACACTGCTGTACACAAACAAATACAAATACTGACTGATTGTGTAGCAGGCAGCAAGTAGAAGTGTGGGAGAGGAAGTTTTAACAACAAATTATTGATGTGTTTAGATGGCGCTAAAATACAGAGGGGGTCCCGGTGCTTCCTCACTCAGTGTCATCTTTCACAGAGATTTTGCTTCTTCACTTTAATACCTTGTATGCAGAGAGTATAAGAGAGTGCTGCTACGTTGTTGTTCAGGGTCCCAACAGGGACAGTTAAAAGCCTACAAGTACAAACACATACACACTCGTATGCACACACACACACGGACAAACAGACTCACACTCTCCTGTACCAACACCATTGCACTCACACTCGTATATTCAACCCCTCCCTCTCGGACGGAGCTTCCTGTGTAGGCAGTAGTGACTCATCCTGGCTCTGTGCTCCTCTCTCGATCTGCTCTGGTCACGCGCTTGTGTGTGTGTGTGTGTGTGTGTGTGTGTGCGTGCACATGTGTGTGTGTGTGTGTGTGTGCACGTATCCGGTATCAGTAGAGCCCATGCTGTCCTAGAACCGGAGGTGTGTCCGCATGGGTGATTAGGAGCAGGGCCTGTGAGCTGACCACTGATGGAAATGAGAACGGATTGACTTACTGTCCTGTATAAACAAGCACACACACCACCCAACCCTACACACACACACACACACACACACATATATACACATGTATTGATTTGAGTATTGTTTCCATCAGCAGACTCACTCATCCTGCTTCCAGCCTATAGGTGCTGCTCTGATGAAGCTCGTGGCCAATAGGAGTAGGGCTGCAAAGAGTGTATCCTAGCGCACGGCAAAAGGAGTGGGCGTCTACATTCAGACACAAGATGTGTCTGAATGTATACATTCAGACACATCTTTAAGCCCTGATAGCGTATGTTGTGCTCAATATGGGTTGTTTGGCTTGTGAATCACTGGGTGACTGGTGTTGTGTTGTCTCCTTAGTACATGGGTAGTGTGGAGGTGACCCAGTCCATGAGAGCCCTGGACTTTGAAACGAGAATGCAGGTCACACGGTAAGAGGATCCCTCTCACATTCCCATCACTTTCATAAGAATAAACATCTAACTGCTGACAACAACAGGAAACTTTACACGAATGATACTGATGTTTGTACTGATGTGCACGCACGGAGGAAGAAAAAGAAGAAAATGCCTGAATTCATCGAACATTCAACAAGACATATGTGGCTGAAATGTTTCAAAGGGGAAATCAAGTTAAAAGTGTAACATTTCATAAAGTGGGGCTTCCGCCTCATGTTTTGATATTGACATCCTAGTGCTGGATGCCAAAAGCCAGAGGTACACAGTGACCTCTGTTCACAACAACACTGCTGAATAATGGGGCAGAAAATCCAATTAGATGAATTTCCTCCTAATGATCTCTAGTAGTCTTATGAAGAGAGAGGGAGAGGGAGAGAGAGAGACCTGACTCCTCACATATGATTTGTTTTCAAGGAGGAGAAAAATACTTGCTTCCTGGATAGTGAGATAATGCTACTTTTGTCTGACCTGAGTATCGACTCTCTGAGCTCTCAACGCTGTCAGCCACGGTTGTAAAGTACAGACACACACCAGGGCTGCTTTAGTTCTGTCATCATTGATAGATTTTATTAACATTTTAATTGAAATTTTTGTTTTGTTTCAGTTATCATACATTTACAAAGGTATCTCTCTCTCTGTGTGTGTGTGTGTGTGTGTGTGTGTGTGTGCATCCACGTTTGCATGTGTATGCCTGCATGTTACCCAGAAAGGCAATCAGCAGACTGTGTGAGAGGATATCAGGACCCAAGATAGCAGTAAAAAATAAAAAGGTAAGACATACACACACACACACACACACACACACACACACACACACACACACACACATAACTAAAATGACAGTGATTTTGTCATTACCAGCCTCTGTACAAGGGACCGTCTGCTGTTCTGGGTCAAAGCAACCTGCAGTTTTCCGGCAGCAGTATCATCCTGACTGTCTCTACTGACAGTGTGACTCTGACCACAGCCTCCTCCTTGCAGGTGACATGCTCAGCTCTGTCATTACTCTAGCACACGACTGGATTGTCAAGTACTGAGTGAAAACATCACTCTTATTTTTCTCTCTCTCTCTCTTGCTCTCTTTTTAGACTATTGCCCACCACCCCATGCAGTCCATATCATTCGCCTCAGGAGGAGACCCAGTATGTTCACTTCCTGACACACACACACACAGTGTAATTTGATTTAGGTTGATTACCACATGGTTGGCTGCCATTACTGGGGGATTGAGTTATTTCCCATTGCCCCGTGGAGCCCACCCTCCACCACAACTCTTTCTCCTACTTTACTTTGAATTAGTGATGCATGGGTCAGCTCTGTCGTCCGCCACGCCCAACGGCATTTCCTCTCCACTGCAACTGCATGACTTTAGGGGGAGATGAACCCGCAAAAAGGCACAAAAAAGAAGGAAATATTATTTGCTTTCCCAACTGTTTCCTGGACAGGTTTCCGGCGTTCTCACAAAGGCCTAATAACGGATCGCTGTAAGGAAAAATGTGAAATAATGTCTTGTGACTTTTCACAACCATCAAAGCCTGTATATGCTTTCATTGTCTTTTAAACCTCAGCAATACCATTCCAAACAAATTACTCTTATTTCTTTACCTTCCATTTTCTTCCATTCCCACAGTATTCCCATCTAGCTGAATTTAGGCTATTTATCCTGCAGTTGATTTTGCTATAACCTACAGGTCTATGATGGGTATGCGATCACTGCAAACAATCAATGCTATTCTGCAAATGCCAGTGCAAATGTCTGGACATGCCGGCTATCAGCTACCATGCAGGTTAAGCGTTGTTAAATAAACTGACAAAAAATATATG
This sequence comes from Gephyroberyx darwinii, assembly GCA_900660455.1. Lineage (NCBI taxonomy): Eukaryota > Metazoa > Chordata > Actinopteri > Trachichthyiformes > Trachichthyidae > Gephyroberyx > Gephyroberyx darwinii. The sequence goes on from CABFOQ010053021.1 coordinate 63,064, forward strand.
TATGCCTAGGGGGGAGTCCATGAACTTATTATAGCTGCACAAACAAATGATGAAAGAGGGATACATGCTACAAGATTTTACTCATAGTGGATGGGGTGACAGCTTTTCTGTTTAATTGGCTAATTGGTTTATTTTACTCTTGACACATGGTGGAAAGAGGGAAATTACCAAGCTTTATTATCATGAAACGCTACTCTTGCATTACCATTATTACTAGATAGATTTCCTTAGCTTTTACAGGTGATATGATGGTTAACTTGAAATTTCTATTTCAAATTTTCTCATAATTAAACTCCTCGCCACCCAACAGTCCTTAATCAAAAGTTTGAATACAGATCCGAAACCCACCGGATCTACGGGATGTGAGTCAACCCATGCATCATTACTTTGGAAACAAAGTAGGCAGTTTCTTCTCCATAAAAGCAAATGACCACGTAGGCACACACACACACACACACACACACACAGACACACACACACACACACATTTAAATCACTCTTTTGTTCTCTTCTCTGAATCTGTTTGTAGGACATGGCAGATTACATTGCTTATGTTGCCAAAGACCCTGTCAATCAGAGAGGTAGGGGATAGTTTTGTTGTGCCTCTCTAGTTGTCATGTAACACAATTAAATCTCTAATAAGTTTGTCATTATCAAATATGTCAACCATTACAGAGGGTAGTTGACATCAATTGAACTTGCTGGCTTCACTGTGTAGACGGTTAAACAGTTGTCTCTCTCTCCTCTAGCATGCCACATCCTGGAGTGTCCCCAGGGTCGGGCTGGTGAGGTCATCAACAGCATCGGTCAGGCCTTCGAGACTCGTTTCCGCCAACTTCTCAGTCACACCCCTCCTGTCCTGCCCACCAATCCCAGGTCGGCATGCAGTCAGGGTTACCTCATAGGTGTAGATTTAGGGGGAGACAGTGTTAGGAGAGTCTAGTGAATTGTCCCTCCCGGTTATTTCTGCCTCAAAAGTAAACGCTGTCTAGTTGTTGAGCTGTAGGGAAGCACAATTTGTGGTTGATTTTGGTCACAAGCACAAACACTCCTACCCTTTACAAAAGTGGAGCCCCTCACTTAGCTGTTTGAAACTCCTTTGAATGCCTTCCACAACAAATTACACTTCCATGTTTCACATTTTGATTATTTCATATCAGGGGTTCAGTTTACCAATGTCTTACTGTACATTGACCAATAATTCTCCTCAATCTCTCTCATACCTGCATACTTTTGTCATGTAGATTGATGTCTTTTGATTCAATCTCACTGATGAAGTGGGGGACAATGGAGTTGTATTTTGGCCACTACAATGCCTTTAGTATGTCAGTGTGATTTGCTGCCCAGTGTTTGATCCTGAGTCCCTCCCAAAGCTGAGATGAAACCTACACCCTTAGGTTACCTGATGTTTATTGTTTTTTGCATATGTGTAAGTGTGTGTGTCTGTTTGTCTATGTGTGTCTGTGCGTGTGTACTGTACTACACATATGTATGTATATGATGCAGTCAGAAAACATGTTACAGCTCTTCCACAAGGAAGGCAGTAAGGTGAATGTCTAGTAATGTGTGCAGGTCTGCAGTGAGAATCAGCAACTGGAGCCCCGAAGAGACCATAAAGGACCATAAAGAGGAGGAGGAGAGTGAGCGCCACGACTACTACAATGAGATCCCAGGAAAGACGCCGCCCCCTGGTGGAATAGAGGACATGCGGATCACAAGGGGAGCCAATGAACAGGATGCTGGGATACAGAGGGTATGAGTCAATGTATCTCCAAAACACGCGCTCTATTTAGTCAATTGAGTGATAATTCAGAAGTGAGTGTGTGTGTGTGTGTGTGTGTGTGTGTGTTTCGTGCTGTCCTGGTTCATATCTGACGGCTGGATGATGTGGAAAGAATTTCCTAACAGTTTAATAAATTCATAATCATGTTCATTGACGCACATAGGCACTCAAAAACACATATATGCACACATTGGCACACAGGCAGGCACATGTATATACACACAAGCGCGCACATATGCACAGGATAGGATATGCACACACACACACACACACACACACACACACACACACACACACACACACACACACACACACACACA